>JBBPKN010000134.1:21082-66656 GCA_038089275.1 Pulveroboletus cf. rosaemariae | reverse complement strand
TTCTTTTCCTCTTTTCTCTCATTTTTCTCTTTTCTCTCATTATAGCTTCTGCTCTTCACATACCTAGGGTGCTTCCTTGTTCACTTCTCACAATAGATTCCACTCTTCTTGTGCTCTAGCCCTGGCTAAACTGCTCTCTTGTTATGCCCTTTGCCTGAACTTTCTATCTCTTAATCAGCTGACTCATAATCACTCTATCTCTTTTCATTCATTTCCACTTGAATAACTTACTCATCATCTGTCAGCATGATTACTCATTCCATCTCTGCTCAAACCCTATTAGTTGTACTATAAAGTAGCATACTTCTAGTTTCTTCTCTCTTTACACTACTTCTACCTTGTGATTACCTCACAGTCCTTGCACCTCCTTTACTCCTTGTACTTACATACTTGGAATCCACTGCTTGTGTCCTGGCACTTGATCAGAGGATCATCAGCATTGAAACGCAACTAGAGATGCATTGACTGAATCCTAACACCTAGCCTTGGTGTGTGCTGATATTCCTAAGTCCTGGGTAGTGCTTTTTATGCTAGTGGCACTGAACTAGGCAAAGTGTAGAGAAATGATAAGAGCCAAGTGGAACAAGAACAAGAAGGTTCAAGTGTGCAAGACTGGGAAAACCCAGGCTTGAGCCAACCTCCTTATATATTGCTACAGTATGCGCACAGACCATGTAAATGGTACTGGCCCTAAAGTAATGTATAGTAAACCAACCAATAGCAATAAAGGAGTGGAGATCTAGAAATACATAAGGCAAACATGAGGTATAACATTAGAGTCTAGATTGCTCTAGATCTGTGCCATGTGAAAATGTGAAGGTGTGAAAAGGGTCACGTGATGTGACAATGTGAAGAGTTGCAATAGTAAGAAGATAAGTCCAAAAAGAGTAAAAATGAAAAAGTGCATTATAACAAGCATCTGATCTTAGCATACCCCTGGGAGTATAGCTGATACTACTAAGGCACAACACTTTGTTTGTTGCCTTCCACTTGTCTTGAAGCTTACCTTCAGTTTTCTTCTTCCACTTTACCCACAGCAAGGTCTATGCCTGTTCCTATCCAGGCCAAGCATAACAGGAGGGATATGGAGAAGAAGCAGCCCAAAAAGAGGGCACACTTAGAAGGAGCAAAGGACAGTGCTAAGCAGGTGACAGAGAGCTGTCACCTGCTAGTGGCAACCATACAGAAGGTAGGGGGCAGGATAGTGCAGAAGATGAGGCAGGAAAACTGGCTGCTAAAGTGGCTGGTTAACATTCCCAATCCTACATGAAAGGTATGCAGAGAGGATGCAGAGAGTGGGCCAGGGGATGGGGAAGAGGATAAGGTGGTGGAAGAGATGGCAGAACTAAGGATAGAGGTTCAGAAGGAAGTGGGGAGAGAAGAAGATGACAATGTAATAATACTAGAGTAGAGTGGTAAGCAAGCTCTAGTTAGCATCTTTGTAAACAGAGGTCAGAGTTCAGAATTGGCTTGGGGGCTGGAGTTAGAATATAAAATGGGATATCTGTTATATCCCATGCCAATGGGTTAACTCTGCTATGTCTCCAGTACAACTCCAGTTGTTTTCATGCTATAAGCTATGTATTTCCTGATTTTCTTTACCTCTGTCCCTTTCTATCTAATGTTGATTACAACTTCACCTATGTTAACCCCATGCCATTCTGATACAACTCCATAGTTCCTTTGTTCTCACTTCCTGTTCCTGTTTCTTTCTTTCTTACCTCTTTCTGTTATCATTTAGTTTCAGTTTGATATTACTTGATGTTGTCTTCCCTGATATCTCCATTTATATCCAGGATACATTGGTATCTGCTTTGCTTATAAGACAACTTCTTTCATATCTCTGTTTCTTCTTAGATAATCTGCCTCTCTGAGATATAAGTACTGTAGCTCTGTATCTTGTATCTCAGTTTAAATATTGACCTTAACATGATGTTGTGATCATCCTTGACCTCCCTCTTGCTTCATAACTTGACATTGTATCCTACACTAAGTCTAATAACTTGTTATATGACTTGATATTGTATTTCTTGGTAAGAAGCCCTATGGCTTATCCTGGACCTCCAACTCCTTTCAACCCCTCCATAAATCACAGTACCCAGTACTAGCATAAGGGTACATCACATAAGATAAAGCCAAGCCCTATCCACTCTGGAGTTATCTGAAGTACCCTCAGAGTATGTTGTAGTTTTATAACAGTATATTTAAACTCCTGCTTGTGCTAGTACTGCTATTATGTCTATCTATGTAATTAGAGTTCACTTTCATGTGGTCCTTAATTAGTTCAAGAGTTTCTCTATCCACCACACCCCAGGCTCAGCCTCACAGGCTTCTGCTCCCTCTCACTTTCCCACATCTATTGCTCTAGTTGATGAAGCCCCTGATGGTTCCAAAGTTCCCTAGCCTTTCCATACCCCTGACAACTGGGGTGTCCATTCAGAAGTACCAGATAACCCCAGAGATGACCCCTCTAATAGGTATTCCAATATTCTGGAAAATAACTTCAAATCTTTTTCTGACCCAGAACCTATTCTCATTCACCATGATATTATTACCAAACTTGCTAGCACCATTTGCAGGTTAGCTTGCTTCTCCCATTGTACCCCTGAAACCTTGCAGCATACCAAAGTATATGAACTAAACCAGTTCAACAGAACTAACCCCTAAAGGCTTTGTGTTTTCCTGGTTTAGTGCAAGTTAAACTTCCAGGATTATCCCAAAGCCTTTGCCAATGATCAAGCCAAGGTTACTTATGCTCAATTCTACCTTAAGGGCATGGCATTGGAATAATTCAAACCTAATATTCTTTTTACTAAAAATCCTAGTCTCTGTTTCTTGTGGATGAATGATTATAAGAAGTTTGTTCAGGAACTCCAGACTAACTTCAGACCCCATAACCCAGTTAAAAATGCAGAGCATCAGCTAAACCAGTTGACTATGAAAGATGGTCAATGAATCAACAAATATGTAGTCAAGTTTAATAGAATTGCATTTCAAGTCTGGATTTATGGAAAAGGTACCCTCCACCACTACTTCTATAATGATCTCCCAGATTACATCAAGAATGACCTTTCCTGTATTAGCAAACCCCTGACCCTTATTAAGCTGTGCTAGCTCACTTAAACCATTGATACTCATTACTGGAAGTGTTAATCTAAAATCAGCTGACAAGGAAAGTTATCTCACCCATTTAAATTATCTAACAAATCCTTTGCACCCTCCACTTTGACCTCCAGCTCTAAAAAGTCAAAGAACAAGTTAGCTAGTTCCTCTGGCTTCTCCAAGTCATCTGTTCCTTAAAAGCAAGATTTATTATCCAAGCTTGATAAGAATGGTAAGCTCACTGCCAAAAAATGCAAGTGTTGACTTGAAAATCACCTCTGTTTGTTCTGCAGTATTGCTGGGCATATAGCAAAAAACTGCCCTAAGTTTTTCTGAAATGCAGCTGCTGATGTATTGATTTAAACCTAATATCTAACCTTGGTGTGTGCTGACAATCCTGAGTAGTGTCTTTAAACTAGAGATACAAGAACTAGGCAAGAGTAATAACAAGAGATAAAAGCCAAGGGACTTGTAGAACTTAAAGGTTCAAGTGTGCAAGACTGGGAAAACCCAGACTTGAGCTGATCTCCTTTTATATTGCTACAGTATGTGCACAGACCATGTCAATGGTGCTGGCCCTAAATAGTGTACAGTAAGCAGACCAATGGCAAAAGGAGAGCAGGGACCTTAGAAATATAGCAAGTAATCAGGAGGCATGACAGCAAAGTCTAGATTGCTTTAGACTTGTGACATGTGAAGAAGTGAAATGTAAAGGGATAAAAAGGTGAAGGTGTGACAGTGTGAAAAATATAAAGATGTGAAATAGGCACATGATGTGACAATGTGAAGAGCTACAGTGATGAGAAGAAAATGCCAAAATAGTAAAAATTGAAAAAGTATATTATAACACTTTCTCCAAGGCAGCCAAAGCTTGCACTGCCAGGACCTCCACTTTAAAAACCAAACTGGAGGCCTCTGCCTCAGAGGCAAAAAAATAGTCTGCAGCTTCTGTGACTCTGCATGGGCTGGAGGTTGTGTTGATCCTTCCTGTGCTTTACTGAATGTCAGACTTAATGCATCTGTTTTTTTAGATAATGCTTCACTTATGCCTTTTGTCACCCTTGTTTCTTATGAAATTCCTCTGTTTTCTGCCCTGATTAACTCTGGTTCTTCAGATTGCTTCATAGACACCAAGTTAGTCAGTACCTACAACCTTTCAATTTACTCTGTTCCTCCATTGCAGCTCCAACTTTTCAATGGTTCTTCCAATTCTATGATTACAAATGCCATTGATCTTTCCATTTGCTTTGAAACTGGTGATATTACTCTAATGACATTTTATGTCACTCCATTGGATGGATCTAGTTCTCTTGTTCTAGGACACAACTGGCTTGCCCACCACAATCTGTTAATTGACTGAATATCAAGTCATATTTCATTCTGATCATCTAAACCAAACATGCCAATACCCCCAAGCTAACCTCTGCAGCTTCCAGTCTCTCTGACCCAAGCTAACTCCAAATCCAATTCACTGTGTTTCTCTAATCCCAGACCCCTGTCAATCAAGCTACTTAGCTCATTAGCATTCACATGTGTCTGTAGCCTTGATGGCTTAGTCCTGTTCCATCTGCAACTCTAACTCCCAGAGAGTTATCTCTGTTCTACTTCCATTGCCTCTTCTCCAGCCAATCTTTCTGATGTTCCCCAGGAATACCATGACTTTGCCAATGTGTTTAGCAAAAGCAAGGCATCTACCCTTGCTCTCTATTGCAAGTTTGATCTAAAGATCAATCTGGAAAAAGACACCTCTCCACCTATTGGCACCACCTATTCCCTATTACCCTCTGAGCTTGAAGCACTCAGAACTTTCCTAGAAGAACATCTCACTACCAGCTTCATCCAACCCTCTGCATTCACTCATGCTGCCCCTGTCCTCTTCATCCAGAAGAAGAACAGATCCCTCTGGTTGTGTATAGATTTCTGAGAACTCAACAAGATCACAAAAAAAGACTGCTACCCCCTTCCATGTATCTCCAATCTCCTTGATGCTTTGAGCTATGTGATCATCTATACCAAGCTTGACCTTGGACATGCTTATCATTTAGTTTACATTGCTGAGGGTGACAAGTGGAAAACCTCCTTCTGTACATGCTATGGCTCATATGAGTGGCTTGTCATGCCATTTGGGCTCATCAATGCCCCTGTGGCTTTCCAGCAGTTCATCAATTCTATCTTCACTAATCTTCTTGATGTTTCTGTAATTGTTTATTTAAATGATATTCTAATTTTCTCTGCTGACCAGACATCTTATACTGAGCATGTCCATAAAGTTCTCCACTGCCTCCAGAAACACAGCCTCTTTACCAAACCTGAGAAATGCAAATTCCATACCAATTCCACTAAGTATCTCAGGTACCAGCTCTCCCCTTCAGGGCTTACTATGTCCCCTGAAAAGGTTCAATCCATCCTGGATTGGTCCAAGCCTCACAAAGTTCATGATATTCAGTCTTTCCTTAGTTTTGCTAATTTCTACCACTGCTTTATTCAGGGCTACTCTGATATCATCATTCTTCTGACTTGCCTTATCTGCAAGTCTGCTTATTGGGATTTCAATGCTTCTTGTTATGCTGCTTTCCAGCACCTCAAGGATGCTTTTACTTCTGCCCCTATTCTGACCCATTGGATTCCCAATGCTTCTCTTATTATTGAAACTGATGCTTTAGACTATGCAATCACTGGAATTCTCTCACTCCAGTGTCTGGACAATGAGGTCCACCCTATTGCTTCCTATTCACATACTCTCACTGTGCCAGAACTTAACTACAACACCCATGATAAGAAGCTTCTCACTATTTTCACTGCATTCAAGACCTGGCATTATTACCTCAAAGGTTCCAGTACTCTGGTAGATGTTGTCACCAATTACAAGAGCCTGGAATACTTCACTACATCTAAACTTCTGACCTGCCAGCAAGCCCAGTGGTCAGAATTCCTCTCCCAGTTCTATCTGACTATTCATTTTCACCCTGGTTATTTAGGTGCTAAATCTAATGCTTTGACTAGATATTGGGACATCTATCTCAAAGAGGGAAATAGTAACTATGCCCATGTCAATCCACACAACTTCTATCTGTTAAAACTTTCCATTCTTCTCAAAGAAACTGTTAAAACCTATACCAAGATGAGTATACTTTTAACCAGTTCCTCTTGTAATTGAAAACCTTGATGCTGGAGGTAGATCAGAACTCCAGGTGCTCCAGGGAATTCTGGGGATATCTGGGAAGGGTTTCAATGGTCAAATGGGACTTGGCTTCACCTTATGGGGTGCACCCTTGCACTTCTCTGTTGTCCCGATTTATGTAGGTATTGGGGTGGGTGACAAGGCCAGTCATGGGGGTGAGGCTTTATGACTCCTTTGAGGATATTGCGTAGTCTTGGAGGTATTCCGGGGTAACCCAGAGGGTCGGAGTGAGCCCAAGGGCTCGTGCAGTGTGAGGACGACAACAAGAGGGTTCTGGTATTTTTGTCAATATTCGTACTGAGGTACAAGATACAGAACTACAGTACTTATACCTCAGAGAAGCAGAACTATCTAGGAGTGTAACAAAATGAGACAGGTGCAGGCTCAGAAGTAAAGCAGATGTCTAGGTATCTAGGAAACAAATGGAGATGTTGAGAGACAATGTCCAATCATGTCAGACTGAAACTGAAAGGTGACAGGATGAAACAGGGGAGAGCTAGGAACAGGAACAGAATGGGAATAGTAACAATGATGGTAATGGTGGCTGACCGGGAACGGTAACAGAGTTATAGCAGGAAGGTCCAGAGATGACAAAGGGGAACTAGGGTAATACTTAACTGGAGCAGAGATAGACTGGAAGTGGGATGGGTGGAGTGGGTGCAGAAGTCCAGGGGAGCATTTAATGCTGAGGGGCAGGAGTACACATGTGTAGCTGGGGAAGATAGGTGTGAAGACCAATTGCAAGCCGGGTCAGGATGGGGTTGGAGTTTGGGTCGGAGGTCCGGGATATGATACTATCCCATGTTTATGCAGGAGCAACTCACTGTATTTGTTACACTAGGCCCAGGTAGGGACAGGCATAGACCTTGCTGTAGGTAAAGCAAACTGAAGGTAAGCTTCAAGATGAGTGGAAGGTGACAAACTAAGTGTTGTGCCTCAGTGGTACCAGCTACACTTCCAGGGGTATGCTGAGATCAGATGCTGATGATCCTCTGGTTAAGTGCCAGGACACAAACAATGAATTCCAAGTATGTAGATACAAGGAACAATAGAGATGTGAGGACTGTGAGGTGATTGCAAGGTAGAAGTAGCATGAAGAAAAAGAGGACAGGAAGTATGCTATTTTATAGTACAGCTAATAGTGTTAAAGCAGAGATGAGATGAGTAATCATGCTGATGAATGATGAGTAAGGTATCCATGTAGAAATGGATGGAAAGAAATGGAACGATTATGAGTCAGCTGATTAAAGATAGAAGACCTGGGCAAAGGGCATAACAAGAGAGCAGTCTAGGCTAGGCTAGAATGTGAGAAGAGCGGAATCTATGATGACAAATGAACAAGAGAGCACTCAAGGTGCAAAAAGAGCAAAAGCTAGGACAAGGAAAAAGGAAAAGAGAGAAAGAAAGGAGGAAACATAACAGTATTCCTCCAGGCTTTTTCCCTAGCATCTCCAGTTTTCTGGTCCACTTTCCTCTTTGACCTCAAAACCCTCTGTCATGACATTCTTTTGGCACTCCCTTCTAATTCCACCACCTCTACCCACTTGTCCAGCACCCCCTTATTTAACTCTTATTGGTTAAAGTTCCCAGAAGGCTTTTTACATCTGAACAACTGCATTTATGTTCCCAATACCTCCAACCTCTGCCTCCAGGTTCTCCATTACAAGCATGACCACCCTTTATCTGGACACTTCAGACAGAATCAGACACTGGAGCTCATCCACCAAGAATATATTTGGCCTGGCATTTGAGCATTTGTGTTAAACTTATACCAGTATAAATATACTATTAAAACATATACCCAGTTCCTTCCTGAATGAAACCCTTGTTGCTGGAGGACAACAGTCAGGTTCCAGTGCCTTATTGGTGCATGAACCTGAGGGAAGGTCATAACTCCAGAGGGCTCCAGAGGGCTCCAGAAAGGGTTTCATTGATCAAACAGGACTTGGCTTCACCTTATGTGGTGTGCCCTTGCACTTTTCAGTGTCCCAATTTACATAGATGTTGGAGGTGGGGAAGAGGACTGTCTCAGTGCTTAACAGGAGGGACAGGCAGGATGAGGAGAATCAAGCCTAGTCATGGGGGTGGGACTTTACAACTTCTTTAAGGATATCACTTGGCCCCAGAGGTTCTTCAGAGTAACCCAGAGGGTCAGAGTGAGCCTAAGAGCTTGATCAGAGTGAGGATGACAACAGGAGGGTGTTTTTGTCAATATTCATACTAAGGTACAAGATATAGGACTATCTAGGAGTGTAGCAAAGTGTGACAGGTGCAAACTCAGAAGCAAAGCAGATGTCTAAATATCTAAGAAATAAATGGAGATGTCAGGGAAGACAATATCCAATTATGTCAAACTGAAACTGAAGGGTAACAGAATGAAATGAGGGGAAGCAAGGAACAGGAATGGAACAGGAATAGTAACAATAATGGTGACAGTAACTGAGAGTGGGAATGGTAATAGAGTTATACTGGAATGGTCCAGAGATGATGAAATGGAACTAAGATAGTACTTAACTGGAACAGAGATAGAACTGAAAATGAAATAGAATGGAGCAGGAGCAGAGGGCCAGAGGAGCATATACCAGTGGAGGGGCAGAAAACATACATATGTAGCTAGGGTATACTGGAATGGTGATGGAGGGCTGGAGTTGCCTGGAGAGGAGTCAGAGGGCTAGAGTAGCTTACTGGGTATAAGGATCAGTTGTAAGCCAGGTCAGAATTGGATTGGAGATATGGGATATGACAATTTGTTAAAGAGTACATTTCTTCATGTATAGCTTGCACCCATGCCAAGGTATTCTGTCACAAACCCTATGGTTTCCTCAAGCAGCTCCCCATTCCAGAAAAGCCATGGAATTCCATCTCTATGAATTTCATTGAACAACTCCTGGCTTCCTCTGGTTACTCTGTCATACTTGTAGTTGTATATTGTCTATTAAAGCAGTGCATCTTTATCTCTACAGATGATAAGGTGATCTCTCCAGAGCATGCTAAACTCTTCTTACTCCATGTTTTCTCCAAACATGGGGTTCCCTTCCACATCATTTTCAATTATGGTTCCAAGTTTGTTTCCCATTTCTTCTATTCCCTGTGTCAAGCCCTCAACATCTGCCTCTACTTTACCTCTGGGTGTCATCCAGAAGGTAATGGTCAAACCAAGTGAATGAATCAAACCCTGGAGTAATATCTATGTGTTTATTGCAACTATCAGCAGGACAACTGGTCCAATCTCCTACCCCTTGTGGAGTTTGCTTATAACAATTCCCCTAATGCTACCACAGGTGTTTTCTCTTTCTTTGCTAATAAGAGTTACCATCTGAACATCTCCATTTACCTAGAATGCAACCTCACCTCTAACTGAGCTTGAGAATACACCATTAATCTCAACTCACTCCACATCTTCCTTTGTGAGGAAATAGCTGCTGCCCAAGTCAGATACCAAGGACCTGCAAATGCCTGACAATTTCCAGCACTGGACTTTAAAGTAGGTGACCAGATATTCATCAAGGCTAAGTACTTAGAACTACATGGCCATTCAAGAAACTTGCTAAAAAGAACTTAGGTCCTTATTCCATTATTGCTCAGGCAGGCTCACTGTCCTTTACACTCTGCCTCTCAGAGAACATGAAGTCCATTTATCCAGTCTTTTATGTTTCTCAACTTAAACCCTCTGTTCCCAATATGATTCCTGATCATGTGCAACCACCCCCACCACCAGTCAAGATTGATGGTGAACCAGAGTTTGAGATCTCTGAAATCCTAGACTCAAAGATAGACCATAGGCAAAGAAACTGCAAATTGCTATATTTGATTAAGTGGTTAGATTATGAGAGTACTGATGAGGAGACCTTGTGGCTCCTTGCCACTGAATTAGGGCACACCTCAGAGATTGTGGAGGAGTTCCACCTCCATTATCCAGACAAATCTGGGCCATCTTATGATTGACTAAGCAAGTTGTTGATCTGGCAATCTAGTTACAAGATTTTCCTACCTACTTAATGATTGCCTTTTCAACTTCCTCCTTATCCTTGCCCCCTGAACTTCCAGCATCTCCAGTCTCTGCCATCCATGCCTTTTCCAACATATCAACCAGCCACCCTAGTAGCTGGTTCTTGTGCTTTACCTCCCACTATACCTTCCTGCCCACTTTCCTTATCAATGCCTTTATCAGGTGACAGCTCTCAGCCATCTGCTGAAGACCCTCTTCTGTCTCCTCTGAGTTTGCCCTGCTACTGGGCACCTCTTCCTCTCCTGCCTTCTATTTCCACTTCCTCTCCAGCTTCTCCTGGCCAGGGTGGTCACACCTCACCTTTGCCTCTATATAGGCAAGGCAAGACATCAACTTGCCTGGGCCCACCTCATACTCCAGCTTCCAGTTATCATACCTCCAGTATCCCAGTCTCTCTTCTGATCTTCTCTTGCCCTTGCCACTACTCAACTTCACCTGGGCTTGGCAAAGTTCCTCCACCTAAACCAGGTTTGAGTGCTAGACCTTGACCACATTTCTGGTACTCATCCATTTCTGGACTACCTTCACTGCCTTCTAAGCCTCCTCTGCTTTCTTCTGAGTCTCCTCCTCTCTCCTTGCCTTCCCTTGCCACTTCCACTTGGCATACTTTGTGTTGCCAAGCTCCTCTTCATCATTGATGCACTTCTCAAGGTACTCATTAGACCAGGTGTGAATATCAGTGAATAAAGACATGATAAAAGGAACTTGTGTGAAAATCTCTGGGGTGGTATTTGCTTTTATGGATTTCTGGCCAGCTAAACTCCAATGCCTGCTCCACTCACTTATTAATTGAGAGCATATGCTTAATAGCCTTCAGGAGTTCAGGCCTTAAGAGGGGAATAATATTATATCCTGTGCCAATAGATCAACTCCACTATGTCTTCAATGCAACTCTGGTTGCTTTCATGCTATAAGCTATGTATTTTCTGATTCCCTTTACCTCCATCCCTTCCTATCTAATGTTGATTACAACTTGACCTATGTTAACTCCATGCCATTCTGATACAACTCTGTAGTTCCTTCATTCTCACTTTCTATTCCTGTTCCTTTCTTCCTTGCCTCTTCCTGTCATCATTTAGTTTCAGTTTGACATTACTTAATATTGTCTTCCCTGACATCTCCATTTATATCCAGGATTCATTGGCATCTGCTTTACTTATGAGACAACTCCTTTCATATTCTGCCTCTCTGAGATATAAGTACTATAGCTCTATATCTTGTACCTCAGTTCAAATATTGACCTTAACATGATGTTATGATCATTCTTGACCTTCCTCATGCTTCATAACTTGACATCATATCCTATACTAAGTCTAATGACTTGCCTTGCAACTTGATATTATATTTCTTGGTAAAAAGCTCTGTGGCTTATCCCAGACCTCCAACTCCTTCCAACCCCTCTGTAAATTGGGGCACCTAGTACTAGCATAAGGGCACATCACATAAGGTGAAGCCAAGCTTTGTCCACTCTGGAGTTATCCAGAGTATCCCCAAAGTATGTCATAGTTTTATAACAGTGTCAAAGACTACTTAAGTAAAGGCCTTGTGAGTCTTGAGTAAACAAGTTCAGAAAAAGGGTGGAGTAATCCCAGAAAGTAAGGTTTCTGCAAATTACAAGATAATCTATCAAGATAAAGTCTCATAACCAGGCAAGTGGTGCCTTGGGCAGTTATGGGGTGATAAGGAGAACAAAAGAACAACCAAGAAGGGAATGGAAGAATTAACTGAATTCCCTAGAGGAACAAGATCAGAGACTGATGTTAAAATAGGCACTTCTGAACAGAGTTAGAGAAATTGAAAAGGAATGAAGGGAGGTAGAAGCAGAGAGCCATGGGGGCTTTAGAAAGACTACCAGAGAGAAGATCAGAAATTAGACTAGAGTCTGATAGTCAAACAAAATATCCAAAACAAATGTTGGAAGAGTCAGAATCTAGGGCAAAGAAGAAACAGAATTAAGGAAGGTTTCTTATCTTCAAATGGAACTAAAACACACTGATTGCCAGTAAGACAGTTCCTTGTGCAGCTAGGGGTCAGAGCTAAATCAGAGTTGGGTCAGATTCTGATAAAGCAGGTAGGGGGGCAGAAATGTTGAAGATATATCCCATTCCTGATGTTCTTATTTGGCAAGCTCCAATACTGGTCTGATAAACAGCTCACTCCTCACCCCCATAATAAAGTAGGCCTAATGTAGGCCAAAGATCTGGAATATACAAGGAGAAAACTAGCCAGTCATATGATTTTGGATTAAAATGCTACTGCACAATCATCAAGAGAACAGGGATCTGGGACCAAAGGCACAGGAGGAAGGGCCAGAGGAGCAGAATGGACACAACCTGGGGATTCAGCAGTTAAAGAAGATAAGGGGTCAGAGCCTGTGGGGGACTGCCTAGTTGTGGATACCATTCACAAGGTTGATGGTCATCTTTGCTGAGAGATGAGAGAGCAGAACAAGCTTCTTTATGACCTAGTCCAGATCAAACTGGTGGAGGGCCATTGGGCTGGGTATATTGTGGCAGGGGGACCAAGGGTTATCACAGTTGACCTTGAAGCTGAGGCAGAGCTAGAGCACTGTGGAGTGGAGGTCAGAGAGGATCCAAAGGAGTGGGTGTTGTGCTGAGGGTTGCTCATTGGTCTTGCCTTCCCTGTATGACAAAAGTAAACTTTATCCAGGTTGGAAATGTACTGCATTTGTGTATGCCACTGCAAAAAGGAAAAGAGGAACCCAAGTTGGGGAGTAGTGTGA
The DNA here is from genome assembly GCA_038089275.1 of Pulveroboletus cf. rosaemariae. NCBI lineage: Eukaryota > Fungi > Basidiomycota > Agaricomycetes > Boletales > Boletaceae > Pulveroboletus > Pulveroboletus cf. rosaemariae. The sequence continues at coordinate 53,621 of JBBPKN010000134.1, read as the reverse complement.
TGGTTAACAGGAGCAAAGCCTAGTTACTACTCAGAAGAGGAACAGAGGTAATCAGATGTGATTGGAAATGGGTGCAGTCAACATGGGTAAGGATCAGTCACTGCATAAGTGGTAAGGGTAGTTAAAGTGGGCAATTGATACAGGGTAAGTCTGGTCATTGCATGAAGAGATAGACAGTTGATTAGATAGGCTGGGCACTATAGTGAAAGAGTTTGAAGATGGAACAGAGAAAGGTCAGAGGGGTGAGTAATGGGACTAAGAGAAGGGCATGAGTGTTATGAATGAACAGTTCAAATGCACAAGAGTCACATGACAAGCACGTGACCATGAGACTCCTATGCCATATTGAGCCAAACCCTAGGCTATGGTTAGTTCTATTCAGAGTATCCTCAACTAAAGGGTTAGCACAGGATTAGCAGCAATCTCAGATAATGGTATCTCCTGATCTAATCTAGATGACATTGGATCTTGAATCTAAGATCTGGATCTTGATCAATGGATCTGATCTGTGGCAGAGATTCAGATGGGATCTTCTCGGCCTCAAGGCTAAGGTGCTGTTTCATATCTGTCAATCCTAAAGTCTTCCTTTCCATTCTATTACTTCTCTTCCATTTTAGACCCTTGAGATGCATGGCCATTTAGTCATACCCTTTACCTTCACCCTATGCCCAGTTACCTTTTTAGTATTTATCCTGGCTGGACTTGGTGGTCTGTGTGCCATCCTAGATACTATAAGTAGACCACCCATGTAGCTCTTAGCTCCCCAGCTTTGAGCACTTGTCTTACTTGTGTTGACCTCTAGTCATCAATACTAGCTTGTGTTTGGATCTAGCTCCTCTGGCTTAGCTACCCAGAGCATCTTCCCTTCTAAGTCCTGGTTCATCTCTAGTGACAGGCCTCTCTATATTCATTTACACTACATTCTTCTATCTTGACACTGACATTGATACTGGCACAACCCCAAGGACCAGGTTAGGGTTTATTAGCTTATCTGCACAGTGTGCTGAACCACCACCATAACAATGAGCACTAGATGACCAGTAGGTTGTAGACTTTTGGGTGCAATCAGCAGTTACTTAGTGTGATCACTAGATGCCATCTCCTCCTTAAGATTGATGTTTCATTGTCAACTAGAAAATAGGAAGTAACAAAGGGGCCAGAGGTAGCATGAAGCAGAAGAGATCCAGAAGTATCTAGAGAGACAGGAGAAAGGCTGGAAAAAAAGGCCAACCAAAAGAATGAACATGAAAAAGGGGAATTTCCCAGGGAACACAGGAAGAGCAGAAATATCTCAAAGAAAAAGAAAAACCCAGAAAACAAAAGGACAGGTTCTGTTACAGTTGTGGTGTCAGACTGTGTATAAGAAGTGATAAACCCTAACCCAATGTGGACCTTGGGGTTGTGCTGATGTTGATGTCAGTGTTGATAGTAAGAATAAGGGGTAAGATAGTAAATGCCTGACCCTAGATATAGTGCAGGACTTAGAAGGAGGAAGTACTCAGGGTAGCTAAGCCTTGAGGAGTGAAGTTCAAACACTAGCTTGTCTATTGAGATGCCTAAATGGCTAAACAAACAAGTGCTTAAAGCTGAGGGAGCTAAGAGCTACATAAGTGGCCTATTTATACTATCTAGGGTGGTGCACAGACCACCAAGCCTATCTGGGATAAATACTAATATGGGAACTGGGCATAGGGCAAGGGTAAAGGGTATGACTAAAAGGCCATGCATATCAAGGGTCTAAATGGAAGAAAAGTACAAGAATGGAAGGGAAGACTGCAGGGTCAATGAATATGAATACAGTACCTTAGCCTTGAGGCCAAGGAGATCCCATCTGGATCTCTGCTACAGATCAGATCAATTAATCTAGATCTAAGATCCAAGATCCAAGATCAGATGTTATCTAGATTTGATCAGGAGATACCATCATCTGAGATTTGCTGCTAATCCTGTGCTAACCCTTTAGTCAAGGTATACTCTGAATAGAACTAACCATAGCCTAGGGTTTGGCTCAATCTGGCATAGGAGTCTCATGGTCACATGCTTGTCATGTGACTCTTGTGCATTCAAACTGTTTGTTCATAACAGGTTCCTGGATAACAGATTAGAGGAGAAAAGGGAATGGAAGGCAAAGGGTAATGGAGTTGTCAGAACAAGGCCAGAAAATCAAGGGATTTCCAGGGCAAAGAACAATGGGGGGGGTTGAAGGAAGTTTCAGAGAAATAAGCAGAATTCCCAGAAAATGCAGAAGAGCAGAAATGTCTCCAGGAAAAAGAATATCCAGGGGAATGGAAAGACAGGTTTCAAGATGATATATTAGAAAAGGTAAGGAAAACCTGTGAGTGGAAATGGAGTCATCAGAAAACAATGCCCAAAGAGCAAGGATTTCCTGGGCAGAAATTGGAGAGAATGGAGAGATGCAGAGAGAATTCCATAAGACAAAGGTTTTCCAGGAAGGGACAGAGAATGCCAAAGGCAATTAGAGGGGGTCTCAGAAGATGGCACATTAAGAAAACCAATGTAGTACCATATAGAGGAAAACCAAGCAGGTGCCAATAAGGAACTGAAACAAAGCTCAATCAACTGCAAGTAGAGATAAGGGAGGGTAATTGCAGCACAGTCATAACAGAATGGTAAGCTTTCCAGGAAAACAGAAAGGGATGGAGATATCTGGAGAAGGCAAGAAGACCTTGGGCATGCAAGATGAAACACAGTAAGCACATCAAAGTGCAGAGAAAGAAAGGTGGTGCTTCTGAAGCCTTGTTGGTCAGAAATGTGAGTATATCTCAAGAGCTATGAGGATAAAGAAAACAGGTGGCAGGGATGCCAGGGAGTAAAGAAGAACAAAGGGTCAAATGTTACAAGTTCAGAGAAGTTAGAGGTGAACAGAGATATCTTCCTGGTAGGCATATCAACAGATAAAACCAGCCTGCTACAGAGAGCAGAGCAATGCAAAGACTACTGTGTACTTAGGTAATAGAGTCATAACTACCAGAATAATGAAAAGCTATGGTTTAGATTCAGAGTTAGCTGAGACTGGAGTAATTGTCATATTCTGGACTTCTGACCCAATCCTGACCCCATCCCAACCTGGCTTATAATTGGTCTTCATACCTAGTAAGCTACTCTAGCCCTCTGACTCCCCTCCAGGCAACTCTGGCCCTTCATCACCATTCCAGTCTTCCCCAGCTACACATATATGCTTCCTGCCCCTTAGCATTATATGCTCCCCCAGGTTTCCACTCCCACTCTGCCCTATTCCATTTTTAATCTATCTCTGCTTCAGTTAAGTACTACCCTAGTTCCACTTCTTTATCTCTGGACCATCCCAGTATAACTCCATTACCATTACCATTCTTAGTTACCATTACCATCACTGTTACTATTCCTGTTCCATTCCTGTTCCTTGCTTTTCCCTGTTTCATCCTGTTACCCTTCAGTTTCAGTCTGACATGATTGGACATTGTCTTCCCTGACATCTCCATCCATTTCTTAGATATTTAGACATCTGCTTCACTTCTGAGTTGCACCTGTCTTACTTTGTTACACTCTTAGATAGTTCTGCCTCTCTGAGGTATAAGTACTGTAGCTTTGTATCTTGTACCTCAGAATGAATATTAACAAAAACACTCCCTTGTCTTTATCCTCACTCTGCTCAAGCCCTTGAGCTCACTCTAATTCTCTGGGTTACTCCAGAGTACCTCTGAGGCCAAGCAATATCCTTGAAGGAGTTGCAAGGTTACATCCCCATGACTAGACTGGACTCTCCTCATCCTGCCTGTCCCTCCTGTTGAGCATAGAGACAGCCTTCTTACCCATCTCTGACATCTATGTAAATTGGGACACCAGAAAGTGCAAGGGCACACCACATAAGGTGAAGCTGAGTCCTGTTTGATCATTGAAACCCTTCCTAGATTTCTCCAGAGCCCTCTGGAATCCTCCAAAGTTATGATCTTCCTTCAGCATCAAGGGTTTCATTCAAAAAGAAACTGGTTAAAAGTATACCCATACTGATATAGGTTTTAACAGTCTCCTTCTATTGGAATAAGTTTTAACAGTATATTTATACTCACACTTGCACTTCTCCAAGCCTTTACTTCAGAATTAGCCTCCACTGTCTCTCAACACTCAACTCTGAACCATCTGCATGCTTGGCACACTCACAAGTGATCCCTCTGAGATCTCTGGAACTTTATCCCATTTCTTGCATTATCTGTTAGGATATGACCTCCAATGATACCATTATGACCTGTCACATCCCATGTCAATGGGTCAACTCTGCTACATCTCTGGTACAACTCTGGTTGCTTTCATGCTTTAAGCTGCATGTTTCCTAGTTCTCTTTACCTCCATCTTTTCCTACCTAATAATTAATTACAACTTTACCTATGCTAACTCCATACCATTCCAATACAACTCTGTAGTTCCTCTGACCTCACTTCCTGTTCCTGTTCCTTTGTACCATGCTTTACCCTGTCATCACTTAGTTTCAGTTTGACATTATTTGATGTTGTCTCCTCTAACATCTCCATTCATATCCAGGATACATTGGCACCTGCTTCACTTATGAGATAACTCCTTCCATATCTCCATTCTCTCCTTAGATAATCTGCCTTCCTAAAGTATAAGTACTGGAGTTCTGTATCTTGTACTTCAGTTTGAATATAAACCATAACATGACATTACAATCCCCTTAGACCCCTTCTGCCTCACAACTTGACATTGTACCCTACCCTAAGTCCCCCAACTTACTCCATGACTTGATGTCATATCTTTTGTTGGGAAAAGCCCTACAGCCTATCCTGAACCTCCAATAGTCTCCAACCCCTCTGTAAATCAGGGCACTTGGTACCAGCATAAGAGTGCACCACATAAGGTAAAGCCAAGCCCTGTCCACTCTGGAGTTATCTGGAGTACCCCAGAGTATGTCACAATGTTTATAACATGACCTCACACTCTTCTGGGCATTCAACCCCTAAGTTAATCTAGTCTTCACATGGTGCAAGTCCCTTACTGCCCCTGACCTTCCAAGGTGCTCCAAGTCACCCCAATGTTCTACAACATCAGTCACTGGCCCCAGTTACTCAAGACATATGTGCCTAGATTTAACTTCTGATTCCTAACCCTGGTATTCCCCTATTCCTGACTCTGGGCTCTCCAGAACAGCTGTGATTCCCTACTATCATATAGCATTACCAGTCCTCATGGATCCTCAAATGCAGCTTAGATTATGGTTCCCTACCTATGAGTGCCACTCCCTTCATTTTTCCTGTTCTTTTCTGGCAGCTGACTCCAGTTCTCTGACACTTTGTTGTCACCTGGTAATCCTCAATGGAAAACCACTCCATGTCACTCTGGACCATTCCAACCAACTTCTCATGCCTAGATCTAGCCATTATAGTCTAAGCATTCTCTAGCCATTTTCTGGTCCCTTCTTGAAAAGTCACTCCAGGATTATTAATAGGTGGTCATCAACCTCTTGCATCTGTTCTCTACTCCTAGGTGACCCATTTCTGGCCATTGGTCCTAGCCTTTCAAGACCTGTCCTCCTGAGCATGACAAGTCTATTAAACCTGTATCCCTTGTCTCCCTGACCTCCAGTACCACCCTTTCATGCACTTCCAATCATTATAACCCCTATTGGGTACCTTGTTCTATTTAGGATTTGGGAGCTCCAATACTTCAACCCCCTTCCACTCACTTCTGCTTTTTTCCAATGCCTCTCTGTTTTTTTCAATTTCACCTCTTCTGCTCAAGCTATTGGACCTCCACACACCCTACAAAGACTGTTGGCTTCACTCTGTCAATGCCTAGCATCACCCTCTGCTGGATGGTTTGTGTTCACTGATTCTAGGACACCACTAACTCATTCACTGTGGTCCATTGACCCTGGGTATTAAGTAGTATCTTGTCTGTTCACTGGATAACACATGCCAGTATCCCACACACCCCCTGTAGCTCTGTACCACTCCAGTCTCAGCTAACTCTGATTTTGAACCACTGTTTTTTTGTCATGATCTGGTAGTTATGACTTCATTGCCTAAGTGTGCAGTCATTTCTGCATTGCTCTGCTCTCTGTAGCAGGCCAGTTTTGTCTGTTGATATGCCTACCAGGAAGACACCTCTGTCTGCCTCCAACCTTCTCCAAACTTGTAGCATTGAACCCTTTATTCTTCTTTGCCCATGGCACCTCTGCCATCTGTTTTCTTATCCTTACAGCTAAGGTATACCCACCTTGCTGACCAACCAGGCTTCAGAAGCACCACCCCTCTTCCTCTGCACTCTGACATGCTCCCCACATTTCATTTCACATGCCAAAAGTCTTTTGCCCTCTCCAGGCATCTCTGTTCCTTCCCACCTCCCCAGAAGACTCACACTTCCATCATGACTGTGCTGCAATTACCCTTTCCTTTCCTACTTGCAGTTGTTTGAGTTTTGTTTCTATTTGATATGGTTCCCTGCTTGGGTTTCCTCTGTATGGCACTACATTGTTTTATGTGCCACCTCCCTATAATCCCATGTCATTGGCACTCTCTGTCCCCTTATAGAAAACCTGTTTCACAGAATTATCTCTGCACCTCCCCATTCCCTCCAGCTCTTGCTTAGAAAATCCTTGCTTTTTAGGCATTGTTTCTGACAACTCTGTTCCCACTCACAGGTATTTCCTTCTTTTTCTGTATGCTATCTCAGGACCTGTCCTTCTGTTTTTCCTGGGTATTCTTTTCCTGGTAGATATTCTGCTCTTCTGTGTCTTCTGGGAATTCTGCTTTTTTCCTGGGTATTTCTTCCCTGAAGACAATTCTGATCTTCTATGTCTCCTGGGAATGCTGCTCATTTCTTCAGAACACCTTCAAACCCCTTCATTGTTATGCCTTGGGAATCCCTTGTTCTTCTGGCCTTGTTCCAACAACTCTGTTACTCTTTGCCTTCAGTTCCTGTTCCTTCTGATCTATTGTCTGAGAACTTATCCTTTTGTTTTCCCTGGGTTTTCCTTCTCCTTTGGGAATATTTCTGCTCTTCCTGCATTCCCTGGGACCTCCCCATTCCTGTGCCCATCCTTTTGGTTGGCCTTTTCTTCCAGTCTTCCTCCCATCTTTCTGGGTACTTCCAGATAATTTCCATTTCACACCTTGCACTGCCCCTGGCCCCTTTGTTTTCTGTCTCCTAGTTGACAATAGGACATCGATCTTGAGAAGGGGATAGCATCTAGTGACCATACTGGTAACTGCTGATCACACCTAGCAATCCAGTCATCTAGCATTCTTGCCCTTCCCTCAGTTCTATCACTTGCCCCTCCAACCTCTCTCCAGTCCCTCTCTGGTCCCTCCCACTGCAGTGCCCAGGCCACCTGGTCAATTGTCTACCTCTTTGTGCAATGACCAGATGTGCTCTGTGTCAATTGCCCCCTTCAACCACCCTTACCACTTATGCAGTAACTAACCTCTACCTATGTCAACTATACCCATTCCCAATTGTTTCTGATTGTCTCCATCTCTCTTCCAAGTAGCTCACCTCCCTCCCCTTGCTGTAGCACATAGATGATGTGCAATTCAATCAGTATATCTGTCATTTGTGTATATAGGAGGCAAGACCAGTGAGCAACTCTCAGTGAAACATCCACTCCTCTGGGTCCTCTTCAATCACCACTCCACCATCCTCCCACTCAGCCTCAGCCTTGAGGTTGACAGGGACAACCCTTGGTCTCCCTGCCACAATGTACCCAGCCTGATGACCTTCCACCAGCTTGATCTGGACTAGATCACAAAGGAGCTTGTTCTGCTTCTTTATCTTTTGGCAAAGGCAACCACTGACCTCTTGAATGGCATCCACAACCAGATGGTCCCCCATAGGCTCTGACCCTCCATCTCCCCCAACCACTTAACTCCTGAATTGTATCCACTCTGCCTCTCTGGCTACTCTTCCCATGCCTCTGGTCCCAGACCCCTGTTCTTCTGATGATCACATAGCATTCCTCCAATCTAAAACCATATGGCTGGCTAACCTTCTTTTCATACACTCCAGATGTTTGGCCTGCATTAGGCCCACCCTATCAAGAGGATGAGAAGCTAGTTGTTCATTAGACCAGTATTGGAGCTTGCTGAATAAGGACATCAGGAATGGGATATGTCTTTGACATTTCTGCCCCTACCTGCTTTATTAGAATCTTACCCAACTCTGATTTAGCTCTGACTCCTAGCCACATAATAAACTGTCTCACTGGCAATCAGCATGTTTCAGTTCCCTTTGAAGATAAAAAACCTTCCTCAACTCTGTTCCTTCCCCACCCTAGATCCAACCTTTCTGTTAAAACTTCCATCCCAATAAAAAGGAGACTATTAAAACCTATACCAAGATGAGTATACTTTTAACCAGTTCCTTTTTTTTAAAAATGAAACCCTTGACACTAAAGGAAGGTCAGAACTCCAGAGGCTCCAGAGAGCTCTGGGGGAATCTAGGAAGGATTTCAATGGTTGAATGGGACTCAGCTTCACCTTATGTGGTGCACCCTTGCACTTCTCCATTGTCCCAATTTACATAGATGTTGGGGGTGGGTAAAGGCTGTCTCTATGCTCAACAGGAAGAACAGGCAGGACAAGGAGAGTCAAGCCTAGTCATGGGGGTGAGATCTTGCAACTCCTTTGAGGATATTGCTTGGCCTTGGAGGTACTCTGGAGTAATCTGGAGGGTCAAAGTGAGCCCAAGGGCTCAAGCAGAGTGAGGACAATGACAAGAGGGTATTTCTGTTGTTTTTGTTGATATTCATACTGAGGTACAAGATACAGAACTACAGTACTTATACCTCAGAGAGGCAGAACTATCTAGAAGTGTAATGAAATAGGACAGGTGCAAACTCAGAAGTGAAGCAGATGTCTAGATATCTAGGAAATGAATGGAGATGTCAGGGAAGACAATGTCCAATCATGTCAGACTGAAACTAAAGGGTAACAGGATGAAACAGGGAAAAGAAAGGAACAGGAATGAAACAGGAATAGTAACAATAATGGTAATGGTAACTGACCAGAAATGGTAATGGAGTTATATCAGGACAGTCCAGAGATGACAAAGGGGAACTAGGGTAGTACTTAACTAAAGCAGAGATAGACTGGAAGCAGAATGGGGCAGAGTGGGAGTGAAAGCCCAGGGGAGTGTATAATGCTGAGGGGCAGGAAGCATACATGCATAGCTGGGGAAGACTGGAATGGTGACAAAGGGCCAGAGTTGCCTGGAGGGAAGTCAGAGGGCTGGAGTAGCTTACTAGGTGCAAAGACCAAATGTAAGCTGGGTCAGAATGGGGTTGGAATTTGGGTTGGAGGTCCAGGATATGACACTTTCCAACATTTGTTTTGTAGTCTCTGTTTAACTATTGGGCTCTAGTCTAATTTCTGGTCTTCTCTCTGGTAGTCATTCTGAAGCTCCATGACTCTTCACTTCTACCTCCTTCATTCCTTTTCAGTTTCTTTGTCCCTATATCAGTAGCAATCATGTTAACATTGGTCTCTAATCTTGTTCTCTCTAGGAAATTCAGTTATTTCTTCCATTCCTTTCTTGGTTGACCTTTTGTCCTCTTTATTGCCCCATGACTACCCAAGGTACCACTTGCCTGGTCATGAGATTTCATTTTGATAGATTATTACAATTTGCAGAAACCTTACTTTCTGGACTTACTCTGCATTTGCTCCAAACTTGTTCACTCAAGAATCAAAGCCTTTACTTCAGTAGTTATTGACACCTTTTTTATATCCTAATTTCCAGCCCCCCTAGGTCATTTCCAAATTCCAATCTCTGTTACAAAGACAAACTAGAGTAATTTCTACACTACTCTAGTATCATTATGTCCTTATCTTTCTTCCTTCCTGCTTTCTCCCAGATCCCTGTCCCAAGTTCTGCCACCTCTCCTGCCACCTATTCCTCTTCACCGTTCTCCAGCCCACTCTCCACATCCTCTCTGCTCACTCTTCATGTGAAATCAAGGATGTCAACCAGCCATGCTAGCAGCCAGTTCTCCCTCCTTATCTCCCATACCATCTAGCCCCCCACCTCCCATATGATTGCCACCAGCAGGCAATAACTCTCTGCCACCTGCTTGGCACCACCTTCTGCTCCTTCTAAGTGAGCTCTCTTTTTGAGCTGCTTCTCCTCCACATCCCTCTAATGCTGTTTCTGCACCAGCTTCTCCTCCCCTGGGTGTTCACATCTTGCCTTGGCCTCTTGACAGGCCAAGTATGACATGAACTTCCCCATGCCCACCTCACACTCCACTCCCCTATCCTTATACCTCTGGTACACCAGTGCCTCCTTCATCCTCTGCTTCCCCTTGTCATTGCTAGGCCCCACTTGGGCCTGCACTTGCACCACCTGATAATCATCAGTTATTCAATTCTCAGATAAATAACCATGGTACTCACATTTTCTTGGGCAGCCACCTTTGCCATCTGCCAGTCCCTCTTAGCCTTTTCAGCCTGCCTTCAGGCAGCCTCCTCTGCCACCTTCCAGGCCTCTTCCACCCTCCTCCATTCCTTCTCTTTCCTTGCCTTCACATGCCTCTTGCACTCAGCGTATTTGATGTTACTCAATACCTCATCATCATTAACATACTCCACAATGTGTTCTTCAGCCCAGGCCATGATGTCATTGAATGCAGCCATGTTGTTGTAATAAAGGAAGGACAAACTACTGTAAAGTCTCCATTTTTATTCATGAGCAAGCCAAGAAACTCTGCTCTTTCACTTCATTGTCACTAAACAAGGTTATATGCTTATCACCTCCACAACCCTCCACTCTACCCCCAATGTTACTAAAGCATGCAATCACATGCCCATTACCACACTATCTCAGATCACATGTCCATACCCTCCACACTCTGGACCAACAGCCTTCAAGGGTTCAGGTCTAAGGGGGAAATACTGTTATATCCTGGACCTCCAACCCAATCCTGACTCCATTCCAACTCCATCCCAGCCCAGCTTACAATTGGTCTTCATACCTAGTAAGCTACTCTAGTCCTCTGACTTTCCTCCAGGCAACTCCAGCCCTTTGTCACCATTCCAGTCTTCCCTAGCTATGCATGTACACTTCCCATCCCTCAGCATTATATGCTCCCCCAAGCTTCCACTCCCACTTCACCCCATTCCATTTTTAGTCTATCTCTGCTCCAGTTAAGTACTACCCTAGTTCTACTTCTTTGTCTCCAGACCATCCTGGTATAACTCCATTACCATTTCTGTTCTTAGTTACCATTACCACTACCATCACTGTTACTATTCCTGTTCTGTTCCTGTTTCTTGCTTCCCCCTGTTTTATCCTGTCACCCTTCAGTTTCAGTCTGACATAATTGAACATTGTCTTTTCTGATATCTCCATTCATTTCTTAGATATTTAGACATCTGCTTCACTTCTGAGTTGCACCTGTCTCACTTTGTTACACTCTTAGATAGTTCTGCCTCTCTGAGGTATAAGTGCTGTAGCTTTGTATCTTGTACCTCAGTACGAATATTAACAAAAACACCCCCTTGTCTTTATCCTCACTCTGCTCAAGCCCTTGAGCTCACTCTGATCCTCTGGGTTACTCCAGAGTACCTTTGAGGCCAAGCAATATCCTTGAAGGAGTTGCAAGGTCCCATCCCCATGACTAGACTGGACTCTCCTCATCCTGCCTGTCCCTCCTATTGAGCATAGAGACAGCCTTCTTACCCATCTCTGACATCTATGTAAATTAGGACACCAGAAAGTGCAAGGGCACACCACATAAGGTAAAGCTAAGTCCTGTTTGATCATTGAAACCCTTTCTAGATTTCTTTGGAGCCCTCCAGAATCCTCCAGAGTTATGATCTTCCTTTAGCATCAAGGGTTTCATTCAGAAAGGAACTGGTTAAAAGTATACCCATACTGGTATAGGTTTTAACAGTCTCCTTCTATTGGGATAAGTTTTAACAGTGATACAGAGCTATGGGGAGTATGCAAGGTACTGGCATGTGTTATCCAGTGAACAGATAAGATACTACTCAATATCCAGGATCAACAGACCATAGTGGGTAAGTTAGTGGTGTTCTAGAATCAGTGAATACAAACCATCCAGTGGAGAGTGATGCTAAGCATTAATAGAGTGAATTCAACAGTCTTTGTAGAGTGTGTGGAGGTCTGATAGCTTGAGCATAAAAGATAAAAATGAAGGGAAAAAAAGGCTTTGAAAAAAAGTGGAAATAGGCAGAAGGGGATCAGAGTATTGGGGCTTCCAAATCCTAAATAGAACAAGGTACCCAATAAGGGATCATAATGATCAGAAGTACATGGAGGTGTAGTGTCAGAGGTCAGAGAGACAAGGGACTCAGATTTAGTAGACTTGTCATACTCAGGAAACAGAGTCTTGAAAGACTAGGACTGAATGCCAGATATGGATCACCTAGAAGTAGAGAACAGATGTGAAAGGGTAATGACAGCCTATTGATAATCCTTGAGTGACTTGTCAAGAAAGAGGCCATGGAATGGCTAGGGGAATGCTTAGACTACAATGGCAATGTCTAGACATAAGAAGGTGGTTAAAATGATCTGGAGTAACATGATGTGATTTTCCATCAAGGATTACCAGATGACAACAAAGTGTCAGAGGGTCAGGGTCAGCTACTAGAAAAGAAATGGGGAAAACAGGAGAAAGTGGTGCTTGTGGATAGGCAACTATAATCTAAACTGCATTTGAGGGTCCATAAGAACTAGTGACACTATATAATAGGAGAGTGTCACAGCTGCTCTGGAGAGCCTGGAGTAGTGATTAGGGGAATGCCAGGGTCAGGAGTCAGACATTAATCCTAGACACATGTATTTCAAGCAACTGGGGTCAGTGACTGATGTTATAGAACATTGGAGTGGTTTAGAAAAACTCAGGAGGTTAGAAGTGGTAAAGGACCTGCACCATGTGAAGGATAGGCCAACTTAGGGGTCAGGGTGCCCAGAAGAGCATGGAGTCATAACAGGGTTGTGAATGGTTATAATCTGACAGATAGCACAAGAAATAGATCAAAGTTCTAGAGAATTTGAAAGAATCACCTGTGAATATACAGAGCATGCAGGTGATTTGGAGTTAAGGGTTGAGAGACAGCTTAAGCTGATTCTAAAGTAAAGACTTGGAGAAGTACAAGTAAGAGTATAAATATACTGTTAAAACTTATATCAAGTATAAATATACTGGTAAAACTTTATACCAATTGCAGATATACTAGTAGACCTTCTACCATTATCTGCTTCATGAATGAAACTTTTATGGCTAGAAAATGAAGGTCAGATTCTAGTGCCTTGGTAATATATGAACCTAAGGGAAGATCATACTTTAGAAACTCTGGAGATATTCAGAGACTTCCAGAGGGATTTAGAAAGTGTTTTATTAATCAGATGGGACTCAGCTTTACCTTATGTGGTATATCCTTGCACTTTCCAGTATCTCAATTTACATAAGTGTTGGAGATGGAAAAGAGAGTAGTCTCAATGCCCAATAAAAGGGATAGGCAAGATAAGGAAAGTCAAGTCTAATCATAAGGGTAGGACCTTATAATTCCTTCAAGAATATTGCTTGGCCCTGGAAATGCTCCAGAGTAATCCAGAGGGTCAAAGTAAGCCTAAGAGCTCAGGCAGAGTGAAAATGACAACAAGGAGATATTTATGTTGATATTCATACTAAGGTACAAGATACAGGACTACGGTACTTATACCTCAGAGAGGCAGAACTATCTAAGAATATAGCAAAGTAAGACAGGTGCAAACTCAAAAGCAAAGCAGATGTCTAAATATCTAAGAAACTAATGGAGATGTCAGGGAAGACAATGTCCAATCATGTCAGATTGAAACTAAAAGGTAACAGAATGAAGCAAGGGAAAACCAGGAATAGGAATGGAAATAGAAACAATAACAGTAACTAAAAGCAGGACTAGTAATGGAGTTATATTGGAGTGATCTGAAGAAGGCAAAGTGAAACTAAGGTAGTACTTAACTGGAACAGAGATAGAACTAGAAACAAATAGAGTGGAGCAGGAGTAGAGGCTGGGGAAGTGTATATCAATGGAAAGCAGAAAGTATATATGTATAACTGAGATGGAATGAAATAGTGATAAAGGGCCAGAGTTGCCTGGAGGGAAGTTAGAGGGCTAGCGTGGCTTACTGGGTATAAGGACCAGTTATAAGCCAGGTCAGAATTGGGTCAGAGGTATAGAATATAACATTAGTAAAGAATATGGTACTCCATGATTGAATGAAGCATATCACTATTTGACATTATTTTATTTGCAGAAAGATTATGGCAGGAGACATTTCACTTGAGTACCTCCCCACCAATGTGCAGATCACTGACATCTTGACCAAGGCATTGAGTTGAGAGAAACACATCCACTTTGTGGAGGGAATGGGCTTGACACTGTAAGAAGAAATAATTTGGTGAGTGGGTGTGTTGAAATTTTATTCTATTTATTTCATTCCTCTTCACTCTCCCTTTTCCCCTCATCCCTTTTCATGCCTCCAGGCCACTCATTCCTTGAGATTCCTTCTTTCCGAGGCATACGCCAGACATTTCCTTACGTAATCGCGTCGTTCTTTTTGTGCGGATACTGCCACGTTGCACCTCAGTCTTTCGTTCATACGAAACTGAGGTTTCCTTGTGTATAGTGTGATATCCTCTACAGTGCTACCTCACAAAATAGACCCGCCTTCGTCCGTCAGAAAGATTGGCACCGCCGCCTGGGATCAGACTATCGAGCGTCAGCCGACTTTTCTCCGAGCTTCCTTGCACAAGAAACAATCCGGAGGAACAGGGGTCATCTGTTTTTTCTTCCTACTTGTTCGCATTTTAGACCTGCGTATAAGTTCATTCTCTCGTGTCAGTAGGAAGTACTGAACGGGAATTGAAGGGGGACGTGCACTAGCGCATGAAGGTGCCATTAGCCCGTTATCCCTTACCTTTTCGCTCTCGGTACTTGGGTCCTAACGCTTCCCATTCTTTCCAGTCTCGTGCATACTAGACCGGAGGTGAAATACTATAGTTATACCGACCTGGACAAGAATTAATTTTCATTTACTTTGGGTTTTCCTCAACCACTCTTCTCCCTGTCCATCCGTAACTTCTCCACAAATATGAAGGTGAGGATGATGAGATCTAACATAAACTCTGCCTGTGGTGCAATTTCCAAGCGAGCACTTTCCCGCTTTCCTATAATCCCTAAGGTCGCCCTGTGATGGCGTGCAATTTCTGTTTCAGCCGCGTCATCGAGAGAGAGCTGTAACACTGCAGGTGAGATAACACGAATCAATCGAAATAAAACATGTATACCCACCACAACGTGCCTGCGGTGTATGTTCCATTTATAACGACGATCATCTGGCCCTGTGAACGTATACTTCCTAAATTCCGGGCGGGCATCAAAGCGTGAGTGCCGTCCGCCCCATGTCGATACACATTCATTACAGCGTCATATTCTCACTTTTTAAGGATGCCATGACGGGGAAGAAAAACATTGGATTCCAGTCTTCTTCCTCCGATCGTGAAAATCGACGACACGAAATGATGCCACTCGATGCAACCCATAACTTCGGTGTTGTCACGCATCACTGGTGTGTTGGACGCCGGGCCCCTTTGTCGATGGATGGTTGTCGTACGGGTGCCCAGACGGAAGGGCGTCTCACTCTTGAACATGGGGAGCCCACGTTCATCTGTGAAGACGGTGTTGCGGACGATTTCAGAGGAGAGTGTGAGGATCATGTCGTGCTGGTATATCGTGTATGAGGCAATGAGCTTGGCAGGAGCAGTAGCTGAAGGCCACACTTGGGGGTGCCTGTAGACCCACTTGGGGTATGAAGCGCTCGAGTGAACTTGACACCCAAAGACATGGCGCTCGAGGCAGGGTCATATGCAGTGTGTGAACCTAATTCGGAATCTATACATTGACTGTGGGGGAACCAACCATTGCTGTGCCTTCAATGCCTCGCACCAGGTCGCACACTTGAAGTGACGGTGTCTACTATAGTGCGAGATCCAACTTTGAGCTCGTTCGTTCCCAATGTCATGCTGTATCAGATGGAGGGGCCATGTGAGGCAGAAGGAACGTGTCACGTGACCCGATGGACTATGCCCCTCTCACGGCGCTCCTTTTCTACATCATGACGGCCATTCTCGACGCTTCTTCTCTCATGGGACAACCACTTTGCAAACTGGCCTAAATCGCTTTGCACATACTGTCTGTGTACTTGCTTTTCAAAGACACCGTCACCGTTCACTCCATTACGAACTGGTGCTCGCTCCATGAATCGGTCTCGTGTGGGCTCTCAGCGATTCCAACGCGAAAGACAAGTCTCCCGCCGGCATCTTCCGAGCTAGTCCAAACAAGATCCGGGTCATTCAGGCGGCCCTACCCTAGGTATCATACTGGAAGGGGTGAATCAAGCAAAAGTGTGCTTCGCATGGCTACATATCATTTGGACTAGGGAGGAGCTTGAGAGCCTCGCGTGAGCGATCGCAGAGAAGTGGGGTCCCGATCCTCTAACATTGCTCAAAAACGTTGATGAGGACGGTCGGACCATCGAGGACAGACACCGTGCAATCTTCAAGAGGGTGGCCCGGGAATGCTCAAAGATTCTGCAGGGAGGAGCGCAGCCTGAGGGTCGCCCGTCACCATTTTATTAAATTAGACCGAAAGGGCATTCGACGAGCGCTATCGAGCACCGATCTTCCTACGTTTACGTGCCGACACAATCTCTCTGCGAGTCGCTAGCGGAAGCACTCCAGCCTATCTAGATGACGATGCAATCGAACGCAACACTAACCCGTCGCCACTCTCGTCGACCAACGCACGTAGCATCCCCGTGTTGTTCCGCAACAACTCTGACGGTGCCCCAAATTCAGCCTAGAATGTGTACCGAAACCACTCAGCCTCCCAAGTTGTGGAGGTTAACAAACGCGAACTCACAATATTTCCGGCGTCGAGGACCATCTGTGCAAATTGCGGGCGCCCAGTAGTGTGAAATAGCAGGATGGGTACCGTAAAAGGGGACTCACGAATTTATCAGCGTCCATGATAGTATGCAGACGGTGTGCAACGATGAGTTGGGTTGTTTCACTCAGTTCGGTCCGGAGTGATGATTGAATGATAGCGTCCGTTGTGCGATCTAACACAACATCAGTATGTCAGTCTCGACGAAGACCCGCCAAACTCGTGGTCATAGCCAACTCACCGATCGCCGACGTAGCTAAACATCATACGAGACGTTACGTCGTCAATGAGTAAAACAGACGAAGAATAGGCAAAGAGACAAACAAACCCTCGTCGAGGATGATTATTTTGCTTCTGCGAACCATCGCTCGAGCAAGGGCCAAGATCTGCCGTTGTCCGACAGAAAGATTGGCACCACCACCCGAGATCAGACTGTCAAGTGTAAGCCGACTTTCCTCCGACTTTCCTTGTATGGCGAACAGCCCGGCAGAACGGAGGACATCGTTCAGCGTTGCATCATCATGTTCTGCGAACGGATCGAGGTTGCGCCGGAGGGTACCGCTCAGGAGCTCGGGCTGATGACGCATCGTAAGCACAACACCAGGAGTAGACAGGACGATCGAAGTTTACGATTTGGGGGATGATGGTCACATGGGAACGCAACGCATCGAGATTGATGTTTGAAGTGAGCACCCCATCGAGGTACACCTGTCCCTCGGTGTAAATGCATCGCAGGAGCGAGAGGGTCAAAGAACTCTGTAGATTCGACCGATCAGAGACGGGTTCGCTTCATGTCAAGATCGATCGTGGCTCGCCTTTCCGCTACCAGTACGACCAACGATCCCGACACGTTCGCCAGACTTGATGTGGAACGACAGATCATGAAGGACTTCAGGGCCGTCCTAGTATATGTGTCGAGTTGGAGAAGGATACATGGAGCGAACACAGGACGCACCGGTGAGTAACGAGCACACAGATTCTCGACGCGTAGGTCTCCGCTCGCAGGCCAGTAAGCCGGAGGCTTGCCCAACTCAGTAGGCTTGGGCTCTTGCTCAACCTTGGTGTAGCTATCCACACGCTCGAGACTGTCCGACTCGTTAGCGCTGTGTCGTCTAGTGCAAAACATCCTCCTACCTGTTACCTATAGGAAATGGACGGGTAGAAAAACGGGAAGCTCAGACTTTCATACTAGGACGCACCATGTACTTCGACCTCATTCAAAAACCGAACCCACCACAGAATCAGGGAACTGAACGTCACTGAAGAGACTGTCAGTGGCAGGCAATCGCAAGGATTATCAACACAAACCGGCCATGTTCAAAGAGAATCCAATGTTGGCGGCTCGATGCCTCTCAGGGCCATATACCAGATAGGTGGCAAGGGTAGCGGCAAACAGCGCACCCAACGCATCCACCCGTATACTCATCCATCTGCGTGTCACAAAGCTTGAACGTCGACCTCCCCGTACAGTGTCAAGTGATTCTTTTACCTGTTCAAGTTATAAAACATGCGGGCCGACCGCGTATACTTGTCGATACGTGCTAAAGACTCTCGGATCACCGCTTCTTCAGCACCGTACGCGCGGATGGATGCTAGAATGAGTAAAGTAAGGTATCACGCTTCTCAGACATGAGAACATCGCTCACTTAGACCCGCCATGGCAGCTCCGAGATGGCCCAACATTGGAGATTTGGCATTGCTCATCTCTCGCTTCACCGAAAGCTGCGCTTTCATGTAGATGCGTCCGATCCATGTGCCGATGACACCGATGATCACGCCTGGTAAGAGGAACACCGGGGTGATCACGACCACAGCACCTAGATTGAAAAACATCTTCATGGACAATTCCAGGACCCATGCAAGACCCGTGGAGAGCGGTATATCGACTAGTCAATGAGAGGTGAGTATAGCTGAAACGTTCTTCGGATGGTGATACCTACTGGCTCTAATATCTTGCGTGCATCGTGCGATGACTCTCGATGCAGGGGTGGTATCCAGCCATCTATAGATCCTCAATAGACATCCAGAGGAAGAAGGAAAACACAATACCTGAAAGTCGCCCCAAGCACCGCTACTATGAGTTTGTTATGAATCGTCCTCGACGCTCTCATAGTGCCCAAGTAGAAGACGTAGTACGCCAACGACCACACTGACGTTCCAAATAGCACAAGAAGAGCGTAACCGGAAAGATAGCTGCCCGCCTCGATGAGCACAAGCTTGACCTGAAACAGCGGACGAGGCTCACAAAGTGACGTTTATTTCTGAAGCCGGGTGATCTTCGTATTGAGTTGCCCAATAGCCAAGGAACCAAGTTTGCAAAGTGTTTGCGAGATTGGTAATCACGAAAAGTGCAAGTATAGTAGTCCAGAATAACACAGTATGTGCACCACCGAGTTCAACGAGGTATAGCCTGACTGAACCCAGCGTGAGTAGCTATGCCTTGATACATTCGGAATGTCCACATACATGCAGCCCATGACACATGACCGACAGACACCTCTTCAGCCATGACTAGTTTTCCAGTTCCATTGGCCTTCTCTTCCTTGACTTCTTGGTGCTCGACTTCCTCTTCTTTTTCTAGAGCTTCCTGTTCCTTGGCATACATTGCGGCAAGTACCTCATCCTTTGCAATTACATCTGATAACGGGCCTTGGTCGACGATACGTCCATTCGAGGTAAGGGAAACCACAAATCGCGCAATTGGGCGAACGACAGCAATGTTGTGCGTCTACATGCATGTGAGACAAAGACCGTACACGCGTACATCTGGAAAGGGGTATTTACCACTAGAATGACAGTGCGACCATGGACGAGATCACCAGCTAAACATTTGTTGACAATCCACGACGCCGTATGTACGTCCAAAGCTGCCAAAACCTAAGCAGCACGTTTTAGTCGTGGTCCGGAGGAAAAAAAAATCGAACTCACGTCGTCCAGTAAAATGATCTCAGCCGAACTATAGATCGCGCGAGCGAGTGTGACTCGAGCCTGATACAAAGGAATGACGATGCGAGCGCTTCCCGGTGGAATGCAGTCTTACCTTTTGCCCACCGCTGGATGAGAGATTTTTTGAACTACGTCGGACGCTTATTTTAGGATGTGTCTCACCTCAACGTCAACCCTTTCTCGCCTACCTCAGTGTTGTCACCAGCTTCAAACAACCCTAAGTCCTTCTCCAGTGCACATTGATACAAGACTTGTGGGTTCAGTCAGTCCCACGGGGTTTGACAGAGTGAAGGTACACACACCTTGCTTGTACCGAGTGTCGTCATATGGAGCGCCAAACAAGATGTTATTCTAGCGATTAAGCTAAGACCCAATAGCTGATCAACCTGGCATGGACTATGCACCTTGATGGTGTCGTTTTGAACCCAAGACTCCTGTGCAGCGTATGCCACGCCTCCATCCCTTGGTAAGTTGAACCACGATCCGGAGTTTGATGGTATCCAATGCATCTCGCCTGGTAAGGTTTGTTAAAAAAAAAAGGATGCATGGAGGACGGAGACTATTGCACCTAAGAGAGCCATCAACATCGACGTCTTGCCCGACCCTGTCGGACCAATGATCAAGTTAACACATCCACGTTGGAAGTAGACTTCACCCTCAACTTTGAGGGCAAAACTACGTCTGGGCAGCGTCAGTACATGATCCCCAGCACCATCTCGTGACCACGTAAATACAGCATCTTTGAACCCAATGAGATCTAACTCCGCCATGATGGTGGTTGGCATAGGCAGGACGTTCCGAGTCCCAGGCTCGTAACGATCAAGGAGTTCGGTATCCGACAAGAACTCATTTATGCGGTCAAGGGAAACACGTGCTGGATGATTGACCCAGAAGATTAAAATAACCCCAAGAATGAGAATGAGACTGACCCGAAATAATCTTGGGTAAATAGAAGAATATAGGTCGTAGCTGATTTCGAAAGAGGTCGAAGGCTTAGACAGATGATCAACCCAATACTATAAATGATTCAAGTATTGCTGCCTACCGGAAATAGAAGCAAAGATGGTAGACGCTAAGTATAATGGGCTGTCAGGTGTGATAACCAGGGAACAAAACGACCCAAGACTTGCCACTCAGCGTCCTTCCCATCACAATAGTCTAGAGAATCAACTTGCAATGTCAGTTCTCTACATACCCTAACACGCCCATTGACTTACATAGGTTGCGTACGTGATGAGCATGGTAATAAGTGGCATGCAGAAACTGGTTCATCCGATATCAAGCTCTGCCTAAAGCACCACGAAACAGTGAACCTACTTCAGATTAGCATTGATCACTTCTATCATCTTGAACTTCCACAACCAAGCTAGCTCATCTTCACGTATTTCAAAAACGCGTTTTTCCATCTGTGATTCCCATCCGAAAAGCTTTACCATGCGAATAACCCCAATGACTGTCCGAGCTCCGTCAACCAAGTAATATTTCTATTGATGACGAAAATGATACTTACTTTCGGTAATGCGTTGAACTCGTGCATCCGTCTGAAATGGGATACAGCATCACGATATTGACATTAATATTTTTGTACCTTCTTTGATTGTTCTCGCTTCACATGTTGGATCTTCTTCAGAATCAAACCAGGAAGCGGGGATGTAGCGAGCATCACTCCCACTCCAACCAATGCACTGAGTGGACGAGAAATTAGTAAGATATGAATAATCTAACCCCCATGATTCGGGCATACCTCCAGTCCAAGAGTGTATACAACAACCAGGTTGCCGCGATGAGTTGAAGTGGCACATACAGCACTGAATTTTGCATTTCCCTGTTATCATCAGTCAACAGTCAATAGAAAGGGCTCACCAAGTATCAGAAAGTCACGGCCATCATTCGCGGAAGCGAGATCTGAGGTGACAAGATTATTGAGCTTTCCCACGAGATTCTTCGCTGATGATTTCATCACGGATGGAGTGTGTTTGGAAACCCCGACAGAAGCACCCAGTTCCGAGGAATGTTCGGAAGTAGGTAGTTTTGCATCCTCGGTCTCTGCTTTTACTCGAATGCGGAGGGCGTGCTCAAATATGAGCTGGCTGAGGATGGCCTCAATCCGAACCATAGTACGACACTGACTCGAAGCGTTAGCTATCTAGATGCTTGTCTGCACAAAGAGACTTCACAATATGGTACTCGCCTCGATGAAGTTGTACCACTGATAAGCCAATGATGAAGTGAGGGTACCAAGTAGAATAAATAATATCCATGCCCAAGGTCGCACGAGTGCATCCTCTCCGCCAGTTTCGAGATAGCTTCAACAAATCAGCAGTGACAACCAGACTAGCCAGCCGCGGAGATCGTGTACTTACTGAAGGAGATACTTGAGGCTCAACGGTGGAATCAAACTTGCAATGACCTTTCAAAAGTTTTCAGACCTCAGTAGTTTCACAGGTGCGAGGTGGGAGTACCTGCATAACGAGGTTTACAGACAGGACCGTGATCTCAATGCCTAGGTTCCAAGGATGGAATCAGACTCATTCAGGGTGACAAGATTACTGACGAAAGACAGTCATTAGTCCATAAAAGATATGGCGCTTCTTTGCTCCACTAAACTGATCGATATGCTAAGGGACATAATTAAATTCCGTGCCCTGGATCACCAAAAAAAGATAGTATCTCACTGGAAAACTACGCCACTTCAAGTTCTCTGCCTGATCCCGGTCTGAAAGAGGCGGAAGCAGATCATGGGGAAGATGGGCCATTCTATAGGCTAACCGGACAGTGGGCTCAACCCAGCTGTAAGACAGCAACGAGGCCCATGATGCAATCTGTTCTGGGTGAGGTGTATCGGAGGGTCGCTAAACACAGAGCATGTGAAGCTGAAAGTTACAAGTGATACGGGAAGAATACCTGGGCATCCAGTGGGACATACAAGCGAGGGCTGAATAGAGGGTATATCACTGCGCCAACCGTTAAAGCGGCGACCTTTCCCCAAAGAAGGGGCCCTTCACTCCGGTCAATGGGTTGCTCGGCGAATGTTAAAAGAGGCCAGATGTCACGATAGCCACTGACCGCAAGGAGCACTATAAGCAGAATAGTAAGGTGTGTGGAGACTAGCCGACTGAATCCAGTGTGCGACACGACAGTGATCACAGACAAGAAAACAATGAAAGTCTATAAAGTCAATATTAGATACAAGAGTAACCCGAGGGGTTAGCTGAGCAGCACACCGACGTCGCGCAAATGAAAAGTCGGACCCAACTCCAATTGAAAGGAAGTTTATTATCCACGTCCGTTGGAAGAGTTGCGAGAGACAACGCTAGAAACACCAAACAAGACAACAAACGAGCAATTTTGAACAAGTATAAAACCAGTCCGCCATGTAGTTCAACAGACATCCTTCGGTCCAAGACAACACTGGCGAAAGAGATGTTGACAGATGCAACAAACGGGGATTGCCGAACAACATGCCTTGGACGAATTAATGGTACGGGCAAGCGTGCAAGTGCACACAAAATCAACATAGCCGAGGATACGCAAGCGAGATAGTCCGGTACCATCAATATGTTCAGCCAGACTCTGTGGGAACATTCCGTCAACCTAGTACCTGCCAGTAGTGTCAAACGAACTCACGTCGACATAGTATCGTCAACGTCGGGTATTGGAGTCAAATGCATGGCTTGTGTACGAGTGTGGATGCCAGTCCCAGGGCCCAGGGCTCGACTGCGACGTCTACATGGCCAGACTCCACAGGCAGGGTGGTTAAGGTTTGTGATATCCGTCTAACACTTCCGCCTGTGATTTGAAAGAATTGAATGCTGTTGGCAGAATGACAGCATTCCGCCAACAACACTAGGGCTCGGCCCAGGCCCAAGCTGAGCACAGGTGTCATTGATTAGAGCTCAGGCTTCCGTTCTGCGAAACCGGAAGCAAGTCTTTTCAGCCTAGCCGTTGGGCTGTTCACATCACTACAGTTGCCAGCAACGTCTGGGGCAATACACGTTGTTGGTATCAACTCGTGTCTCCTCCAGCTAGAAGTGTTGATTCGTTTTCCCTGGACTGCCTAGATGATTACGCCACTCATTTGGCTTGTTCGCCACTCTCGCCATTGCTCTGGCACCTACGACTGCCCTCAAAACATCTTGGCATCCCCTGTGTGCCCATCTGGCCCTGTGGCCAGTCTTCTCAGCTCAATGTACCGCTTGTGACATCACGCCGACTTATTTCTCCTTCTGTGCGTTCTCGCCCACTGCTTGGTTTTCCTGGTAAGTCCGCTTGACTTGCGCGTTCGAGGAGCTGTGTGTTGGTCGTCCGAAGCGCGTTGACTGCCAGTCTCGATTATGCGCCGCACACTCATTTCGCTCGACCGGGTACGGTTGGATATGTGACACGTTCATGGGTCTTCCTTTCGCCATTTTGTTCGACTTCCACACCCGTGAGGTTTCCCGAACTTCATTGGTTTGCTGCGTCCTTCGACTTGCCTCGCAGCTCGTCGTTTTGTTTGGCGTGCCGCTTCTTTGTCGTATACATCCCTGAGCGCGAGCCTCGCACACTTCGGTAGCCTTCTTCGACCTCAGTCCCAACTGTCAGGTGATGCTCCCTCTCGCCACACAGGCCCTGCAATGTCACGTGATAACACTCCCGTCCTCTCATTGACCCTTGCCATTGGTTGGGCATCGCAACCACTCCTCTCGTCTGCCATCCCAGAATGGCCTTCTCGCATCATGTTCGCGTCCGCCAATGCCTCGGCGCCACGGGCGTACAGGCTTTGCTGCGCATAGTGCTTGCTGACCTAAAGGTGGGGTTTTCTGGCGCCGTATTACTTCCGCATGACTGACTTGTGTATCATTGTCACCCCAAATATCCAGGTCCCATGTTCCTGCAGTAGTTGTGCCTTGTCCAATATAGATTTCCCTGGGCCATTTGTTGGACATCAGACCGCTTACTAACCTTTACTGTACACTTCTTATGCTACGCTCGCTACCTTGCGGTATTTGGACCCACTCACTTTTATCCTGCTTCTAGGTCTTTTCCAGTGTAATCGCCCTCTCCAACACCAATTTTCCTCTTGCCTCCCCCCTGCAAAAAAAAAAAGGGGGACCCGGAGACCTGAACGAAGGGTGAGTTCTGTGAGTTACGGTGTCTTGCTTTTATTTGTCGCGGTACATACCGAGCTCAACTGCAGTGCACGTCCGAGCCGTTTTCACGGGTCAGGCCTTACTCAGGTCGCAAGTATGTAAGTGCATAAGCGCCAGTTTCAGCTCGTTACCCCCGTAACCTTCGGGACTGTGATTGTTTGCCGCTCTATGGCAAATTCAATAGTCGTGTCCAGATGCTCTAGCTTCGTCGCGGTTTGAATTCAACTCTTTCTTTTTTTTCTTCCCTGGCCAGCCCAGTTCATCGTGTCAAGTTCATCGAATCGATGACCCTCACCTGTCGCTTCCACCGTCGCTCTGCCTGGCGACCCCGATACTCGTTCGTTGGAGACTTAAATTTACGCTTATCCCTCTACCCTTCAATTCTCCCATGATGGTCCTTCATAGGCCAGCCGCGTTCTGTCATTGTGCGTCTCTATTTCTTGACCACGTCGCCATGGCACGTGTAGTAATAACCTTGCTGCGCACGTCTCGCGAATATTTTTCCTGTCACGCATAAACACCCGCTTGCCGTTCGTCGCTCCATAAGCACATCGAAGTGCTCGTGTCCCTGCAGTACAAGCAGTCCACGATGGCCAGTTCGATACGAGTTTTTCGGCGCCGTATTCCCGGGGATTGGGACTACTTGGTAGTTTACTCGTCAATATCACCTAGTCGAGCCGTTTTGCTGTAGCCCCCCACTCCATTTGGGTTGCTTTTTTTCTTCAGTCAGGACATGCCCCCTCCGAGGACTTCCCTGAATCCCCATCCCCTCTTCCCCTACCGCCAATATATTCTCTGACTGAATCTCTAATGAAGACGTGCGCAACCCGCGGATTTCATGTCCCTTTCTTTGACGTTCGGTCGAAGATCGGCGGGGTTACGAAAACTCTGAAAATATTTTTCCCCTCCACTCGTCCCCCCCTCACGTATCGAAAGAAAACGTGATGTGGTCGAACGCGTCTTCGACGTTCAAATTGCAGTCCGCTTATCGTTATCAAGTACACGTGCCCGTTCTGAACGCACGATGTGTCATGGCCGCGATGTCGTTTTCAAGGTATGCGAGCGTGTGCGCTTCAGAGTCGTGCGAGCGACGGGGAGCTGGGGAGTTCCGTCCGTCTGCGTGGGTTTCGACTTCAGCCCCTGCGTTTGCTCGAGAGCGTGCGCAGTGTGCGATAGGCTTGCTGAACGCCCCTGGTGCCTCCCAACCCGGTCATAGGGACCAACTCAACGTCGTCCAATGGCACCACGCGGTCTTGTGCGCTGCAGTGACTAAGACAGGCTCAGCGCCATGGTGGCATGGCGTCGGGACCGGCAAGGATGGATGGATGATGGGACGTGTGCATGCACGACGGCCTCGTGTCGTATGGGACCCGTCTCCAACGCCACGCTGCTACACTCACCCACGTCCATACCTTTCTCGCACGCACGCGTACCCGGGTCGCATATTATGTGCTGTTCGTACGAATATCAGATCTACTGTACAGATTTGACTTTTTTCGAATCCTGCCAACAACCGCCACGTCAGGCGACGACACGATTCGTGTGTATGTGGACGAAAAACTAAAAAAAAAAGCATAAGCGATCGACAGTATGGACGGATGCGCAACAAAGCATGCGACGAGCAAACACGAAAGCGAAACAGAACGAGGGTGAAAATAAGGGATGGCTTGTCGCGCTCCAAACGTTTCGTCTCCATCGCGTAGAGAACGCGGACAGGGATTGAAACTGGAGAGCTAAAATGTCTCAGACGGGCAGCGGGACAACGCTGCCTCGCGTGTTCGCGGTTGTCGAGGGATCACACGTCCGTTCGACGGTCTTTTCTACCCGAACATGGTCGCTGGTTGACTGCATACTCGAAGTGCCTTGCGACCTGTCAACGGCCGCCCAGTTTATTGTTGGGAGCTGATGCGCCATGGAGAAGTGGTGAGGGATAGCAAGTCCAAGTGGCGAAGCAACTCACCACATCGGACGTTTTATACGTTGCGAACAACTCTGCCTTGAGCGACTTGCGACTGAGAAGACTGTCCATCAACGTCTTTTAAAAAAAGGGATCAATTCGATGGACGGCACACGGACGATGACACTCACATTCGTGTAGATGCGACCAATAGGAATGGCGAACATCCCATAAAGGTTCATGCTCGGCAGGATGACAAATGTGATCAAATCACCCAGGGCGAAGATCCCCGCGAAGAGTCCTGTCTGGATAGCACCTCGGATGAGGCGGTTGAGAACTGTATCTGTTCTCTGAATCCCTGTTCGCGAACGGATGAAAACGATCACCAGAGTAGCTGATGATGATAGATAAACGCTTTGATGTTATGTTTGGAACAGACGGACGAACTGGTGATGAATGTGTCCACGACGACCTGTGTGACCAACCATGCGATGACGATGGGCGTAATGCGGGGCAACTCAGATTTTCTAAGCCACTATGATCAGTTTAAAGTGATACTTCATTCAGGGGACTCACACCCGGATGATCCAAGCCTCAACACCGCAAGTAAATCCTAGAATACAAGAAACAATCGACGGCACGACGACCACGCCAAATAGGACCTTGCGCTCAGTAAGACGCCAAATCCTACAGCACAGTGGGGTTCAGTCTGAAATTGCGTCCGTGTAGTCGCATACGTGCCTGAGGCCTAGGTACAGTTGTGTAATCAAGGCAGCAAGTGCGGTGCAGATAGGGGTAATTTCGTACGGCCATTCGCCCACTCCAAGGGCAACCATTAGGATATGATTGAAAACGTGACGTGTTTACTTACTTCCAAGAGCTGCTGGATTATCATAGTTCGTCACGCTGAAACGCGCTCGACAAGTCAACAAGGGTAGACACGAAAGCTGACAAGGCCACGAACGTATAGCCCCACAGCAAGTATATAGCTCTGTGAAAACGATCGAGTCGTTTCCCAAAAACTAGAGTGGCAGTACTCACGAAGCAGTGTGGAACGTATCCAGAAGGAAAAGGAAGAGCACCATGCACCTTGAACAATTCATCAACACTGTGCAATCGTGGACTGATGAACGACTGACTTTGTCACTAGTCGATCATTGAACCCTGCAAAAGGGTGTTACTTAAAGGGGATTGATCGTTGCCGCTCCTACTCACTCGTCCGGTAATACACCGCGAACTGATACGTGACGAGGCCATATAAGAAGGTGTTGACTTGATCCAGCAATGGATCAGTTGGAGTGGGTGGTACAAGTAGCCGATACTCACAGAATACGCCGACCAGGAGTGTCCCTGTCATTCGATCCCATCAGTATAATCCACACGGCCAAATGAATACCTTGCTCTACGTACCAATAGTTGTGTCGTACAAGCCCATTCTGAGTGCAGGCTGCTAAGTCGAGAAGGGCAGAACGACTGGGGAACACCTTCGGCGGGGGAAAATGGAGGAAGGAGGATTGACGAGTCCCATCCGGAAGATATATTCACGGAACCCTGAGCCTCTAAAATGTACAGGATCGCATGGCACGAAGTCGTTCGCCCTAACGTCCGTGCGAATCTGCGAATGAGCCTTGTCCCCTTTTATCGTAAGTCATGCTTTGAACTTAATGGGAAATACGTTTCAGCCAAGAGCGATCTGGGTTAAACCAAAAAGAAATTAGGCCCAGCGACCCCACTCAATACTCGTCATACAAGTATATAGAGCTCACTCAGAGAGGCGGAAGAGTGAGTTGCCGAACTGCAGGTTTGACGATCCGGGTAGCCGAAACAGTCGAAGATGAATGTGGAGCAGCAGTATTGTCATCATGCGACTGCTCCTACGAGTCCCGTGCACGATCTGTAAGAGCTGAAGCTCTGATTGGTTGACCGCTGCGCAGACAACGGAAGCGTCACCATAGAGGTAATCGACAACTCTGCAGGCCACTAGGCTCAGTCGGCCGTCCTGATGTCAGTGCCATTTGACTTTCCTTGTTTCGAATTACAGTTCGGCAAGATGTCTGGGTTTTTTTTTCTTTTCAGGGTCCGCCTGCAGATAGAACTCCGTGTGTCCCGACGGTCGTCTCGAATATGCGCCGGTACATACCGGCATGTGAGGCGTAGCGAGCCTGGGAGTTGCTGCGGAGGAGCGCTCAGAGCATTGCACCCCACAGCGCGATTGAAATCTGGAGCTCGAACGCTTAGCTGTGCCCAGCGGCGGAAAGACTTTGGTACGGCGTGTCATATCGACCCCATGCAAGGAAAAGCGTACACACCTCGACTTCCGACAGCACGCACTGGATAGCCTGTGCGATATGCGCCCAGCGCCCATCGCCATTCTGTCGGTGCACTGGGCAGTCCGAATTCGGCGGAGTGACATGTGGCGGTGGTGTACATGTGCCAGTGCCTCTCGAGCAAGAACGCAAATACCACATCATACAGTAAACCGTCGTTCGTGGTGAGGCCCTATCTCTGAAATGGACAGACCCATAACCAAAGGCCTGCATGGCAATACCTGCTCGCGTTTGACGAGTAGACTAAGATCAGCTGGGACGTCATCGAACTCTCAGGTAAGTACGAATTTTGGCGGTGACCCGTGGGGGAATGAACCCGTCGAGACATTAAATCTTGACTACGTTGCTGACTGATGGTGGGGGTGACCCTAACGCAACCGTACGACAGCCGGCCGGTTACGCTACCAGAAGTCCCAAACCTTAACATTAACAGGGTTACATACCCCCATTTAGCAGCAGCATCTTCCAAGTATGCCAGTCGATGGGCTGATTTCACTGATCTAATTCTGAGCGGGGGACAGAGACTCCTTGCCCTCTAGACGGATAGAATTCCCATTCCCCCTTGTGAACCTGCAGTAGTGGGCTGTGCAGGCAGGGCCCTCGGTATAATCTGTGCACTTTTCTTGGCACGTCACCCGAACCGTCGAGAGAAAGACTTTTGTGACTTACTTATTCCGTCTTCTACCGTACACGTGCCTCTGTCGTATCAATTCGTGGTCCCCGCGACCCTTGATGGCATATGGACACTGTCGTTCTTTGAGGTTCAGAAAATTGACTAAAGTGACCGTGCCTATTAGTACCGAATGAATGGGGAGTCGGTGCAAGGTTTCGGATCCAGCAGGACATCATGTCAAGGGCACAAGCCCACCCGCGAAAAAACATCTCTCGTAACACGTACAAGTGATGCTGAAAACAACGTACGCTGCACCATCGCACTCGATCACTTTCAGACAGCGACAGGGCTAGCAACAGTGACACCTGATATTGATAACAAGTCCGCTTTTTTACGCCTCCAAACGGCGCACAAGATATCGTCGGGTACAGTCCCTTTCGCCCCTACTGCTTCTTCGCTTCACGTTCCAGCTTCCTCAGGGCCCGACGACGGGTATCTTTGAGGGTGGTGTGGGCATGAGAGATCATAAGGGATTTCCATCCGATCGCATGGACGACGAAGTCGAGCAGGGCATGGCCCCAGAATGGCGTGGTGGTACCAGGTCGGTCGGATAATGCCGCTCCACATGACAGCCCGATCTTACTCAACACAGAGCGGACATAGGCCATGGGTGTGGGTACCAACATCGACGACCTGCGAATGCCGGACATCTTTGACACCTGGTGCCATATCGTCAGCACGAAATAACCGGAAAATGATGGATTAAATACACACGACGAAATAGGTGTTTACGTGCTGGACGACGATGTTGTGCGCTCGGACTTCCTCTGCGAGCGCGCTCGTAAAGGTCGATACGAACGCTTTTGTGCCCGAGTAGGTCGCAAGCATAGGGGAAGCGACCTGACCAGCGAAGGATCCAATATTCAGAATTAACCCTCGTTTTCTATATTCGACTCCCCGTAAGCGTCGTTGAACGTGCAAAAACAGTGACAACAGACCGTTGTATCATGCCAGGAAGCACTGCATGTGTCACGCGTACGGTCCCCCCAATGTTAATCGTCACGATATCTTTGTTTTCTTGCTCCGTCGTCTCGGCGAAATATGTCGGCATCGTATGTGATTTCCCGACATTGTTCACTGTCATCCATGCCACTCGTGAGTCAAATGGGATGAAGAACAAGGGGGAGGGTTACCGAGGATACCAACGTCCAAGCTATCGACGACAGATTTAAGCGTATTTATCGCCTCCGGATCGTTCCTGGCAAAATCCACCAGATGGATTCGAGTCTCTGCTTTCCCTCCCGTCTTCTTACCTACAAGCAGAACGAAACGGCATAAATGAGGATAAAAAAAAGAAAAAGGAGAACACGCGCCAATTTCAGCTGCGACAGACGTCAGCGCCGCCTCGTTGCGAGCGACAAGTAGGACATTGAAGCCAGCTGCCGCCAACTGGAGCGAAAATTCCTTTCCGATACCATCCGATGCACCGGTGACGACTAGAGTAAGCGTTGGTTTTGGACGAGTGAAACTCGATTTTCGCAATACTCCACGAACCTGCCCAAGCGCCCTTTGTTGCACCAAACCTCCTGAGCTAATAAATGGGGAACATTTTAGTGACGAATGAACGTGTCCGCCGTACAGACACACGTTTTCACCAGGTAAAACGAAAGTTTGGGAAAGGACGAGCCACGTCTTGAGCAAGAAACGTGCCATCGTGAATGCACCAACAAACAGGATTAGACTGCACGTCCATGGATACGCAGTAACTTGGAACCAGTGTTAAGGAGTAAATAGACTGTTTGGAGGTAGACACACCCTGCTCGACAAGCCATGTCATCTTGGGTTTTCCCTGTGCAAAAGTCGCGTCGAAGTTCACCTTGAGAATTGGCAAAGATAGACATCACGTGACCAATAAATTATCAACAAAAACGCCCTGAGACTAGCCTTAGTGCAAAAAAATCACTATTTTCGTTCCAACATCTTCACAAGGACACCTACTGTCCTCGGGTTCAATATGTGAATTCACACCATGGCGCTCCATCTACTACGCATTTTTCCCAAAATTTTCTGGTGTGCATTCAGTGTGTAGACTGATTCTAATTTTTGCCGTCTTTTGCATATGCAATGCAAACGTTTCGTCGCACATCCGGCACCTACGGACTTCAAAATTCCAGCCTCAGCATATGCCACAACAGGATGAGGGCCAGAAACCCGAGGACTCAGATGAAATTTCAAAAGGTTACAGAACAAGCAGTAGATATATTATAACTATGAGTAGTAAGGTATAGCATTTGAGAAGCCATCATATATAGTATTGGATGAAGTAGGGGACTAAAATTGTGAGTAGTTCAAGGAGTGATTGTTGAAACTGGAGGTGCTGATTCCAGCCAGTGTGGGTATATCAGGGATGTTTACATGATGCCAGCAGGTAGATAGTCCAATTAAAAAATCATTATCTGTATAAGAATGTTGTTAATCTCATGTAGAGGAAAAAAGCTCCTTGAAGTGGATATCAAGTTTCAGTTGTGTGAATCTGTCAAAGTAAGCAGTAATTTGTGCAAAAAGATCTTTCTTCTTTCTGATCTCAGGAAATGCAAGGACAGTGGCCAAATTCTAAAGTTCTTTCTGCTTTCAAGAAGTTGTCAAGGAGTTTGAAATAATGG
>JBBPKN010000134.1:0-21072 GCA_038089275.1 Pulveroboletus cf. rosaemariae | reverse complement strand
AATCAAGCCCTATTGATTATACCAGCTTGAAATTAGAATAATGTTTGAGGAGATTGTTATAAAGTAATACTACAGCACTAGAAATAGTTATATGATCTTATGTAACCATGCACAAAGAACCCCTAATGCAAAACTCTAGCTTAAAGTTAGCTTCTTAGTTTCAGAGTATTTCTTGCAAATAGTCATATAATAACATGTGGCCTGAATCTTCCCAGCATTTCCCCTGAAAATGCCCTAGATCTAATCTCTATAAATCTATCTTAGATTTTATTTGGATCTGAATCTGATTATTGTTATGAATAAATAGTTTACTAGCAGAAGAGTCACATGACAGGCACATGACCATGAGACTTTATTGCCAAACAAGGATAAACCCTAGGATATGGTTAAGTTGTTCATTCAGAGTTTCCCTTGGATTTGGGCACAGCTTATGATTAGATCTAGTATCTTAGATAATAGAGTCATTTTCTGATCCATATCTCTAATGAATCTGATCTCAATTCAGATGAGGGTCAAATGTGATTATGGCAGATCTCTAAATGGGATTTCCTTGACCTCATGGTTAAGAGTATGGTTTAATCTCTGCTAACGCTGGATTCTTTCCTTTCATTCTACATAGTCTCTTTCTAATACATACCTTATTTACATGGCCCATTGGTCATATTCTCAGTAAGCATGCCCTATGCCCTATTTCCATATTTAAATATGTGCTGGAGCCACTGGGTGATCTGTACATATTCAGAAGTAGTATAAGTAGCTTGTAGTTCTGTGTTAAGGCTTTCCAGCCTTAATCACTTGTTATCTTGTACATTGTATCTTCTAGATTGTGCCTTGCAATATAGACTATTTCTTTGGTGACTAGTGCTATGGCTTCTCAGGCCTTGCTACCCTGAGTCTATTGCCCTCTTTCTATTTATTCCAAATCTGACAATGAGATCAACATGCCCTCTCAAGGCCATACTGACATTGTCATTATCATACAGAGACTGACACTATAACAATTATAAATGCATCTGTGGCAGATTTCAAGATTGGATTTTATCTGTGGTAGAGATCCCCAGCTTTACTATTACTGCATGGTAAATCCTGCATTTTCTCTTCCATTTCACTTATGATTACTTTATGGCTTACTGCAGATAGTTAGTTATCCCCTTAATCATGCCCTATACCCAGTTTCCTTTTATATTAGAGTTTCCATACTTGTATACTGTTAAAACTATATTTATTTTACTATATAAATGAAATCCTTGTTGCTAGAGAGTAGGTGTTGGATTCAAGCACCTTGGTGTGGCTTGAATACAAGAGGAGAGCACAACTCCATAGGCTTCTAGAGAAGTCTGGAGATTTTCAGAAAAGATCAAAATGGATTTTATTGGTTGGCTTTACCTTATGTGGTATATTCTTGCACTTTGCAGTGTTCTGATTTACAGAGGGGTCAAATATGAAGGGAAGAGTGGTGTTGGCACTCAATACAAGAGACAGGCAAGACAAGGAGAGTCAAGCCTAGTTATGTGAGAGTAGGGTCTTACAATTCCTTTAAGAATATTATTTAGCCCCAGAGATACTCTGAAATAATCTAGAGGGTCAGAGAGTGAGCTGGGTAGCTCAGTCAAAGTGAGGATGAGGTCAAGACAGGGTATCTTTGTTAATATTTGTACTAAGTTACAGAATATAGAACTACTATACTTATATCTTGAAGAAACAGATTATTTAAAGAAGAAAGGGAGATATGAAAGAAGTTGTCTCAAAAGTGAAGGCAGGTGCCAATGCAACCTAGATTCAAATGGAGATGTCAGAGGAGACAATATCCAATAATGTCAGACTGAAACTGAATAATGGCAGGAAAAGATAAGAAGAAACAAGAAACAGGAACAGGAATAGTAACTGAAAGTGGAATGAGATATGGAGTTATGGTGGAATGATCTGGAGAAGACAAAGTGAAAACTAAGATAGTATGTACTAAGAGCAGAGACAGAACTAAGGTCAGAATTAGAGTGGAATGGGAATAAAGGGCCAGAGAAGCTTGTACTGATAGCAAGGTGGAAAGTGTCTGAACATAGCTGAAGTGGAATAGAGTAATAACAGAGGACCAGAGTTGCATGGAGGAGAATCAGGGGTCTAGAGTAGCTTACTGGATATAAAGACCAGGCACAAGCTGGGTATTATATTTTGTACCTCCAACTTAACTCCAACCCAATTCTGACCTGGCTTATAACTGGTCCTTGCATTCAGTAAGCCAATTTAGCCCTCTAACTCCCCTTTAGGCAACTCTGGCCCTTCATCACCATTCTATTCCACCCCAGCTATGCATGTACACTTCCCACCCTTCTATTGATATATACTTTTCCAGCCTCCACTCCTGCTTTACTCTATTTTATTTCTAGTTCTATCTCTGTTCCAGTTAAATACTACCTTAGTTTCACTTTGCCTCTCTGGACCACTCTGATATAACTCCATTACTAGTCCCACTTTCAGTTACTGTCACTGTTTTCATTTCCATTTCTGTTCCTGTTTCTTCTCACTTCTTTCTATTATCT
Organism: Pulveroboletus cf. rosaemariae; assembly: GCA_038089275.1. Lineage (NCBI taxonomy): Eukaryota > Fungi > Basidiomycota > Agaricomycetes > Boletales > Boletaceae > Pulveroboletus > Pulveroboletus cf. rosaemariae. The sequence continues at coordinate 18,535 of JBBPKN010000134.1, read as the reverse complement.
TTTAGTTTTAGTCTGATATAATTGAATGTTGTCTCCCCTAACATCTCCATTCATTTCTTAGATATTTAGACATCTGCTTTGCTTCTAAGTTTGCACCTGTCTCACTTTGCTACACTCTTAGATAGTTCTGCATTTCTGAAATATAAGTACTGTAGTCCTATATCTTATATCTGTTATAAACAAACAGTTTGCTAGCAGAAGAGTCACATGACAAGCACATAACCATGAGACTTATATATTAAACAAGGATAAACTCTAGGATATGGTTAAGTTGTTTATTTAGAGTCCTCATTAGATTAAGGGCACAGCTTATATGGTTGGATCTAGCATTTCAGATAACAGATGCATCTCCCAATCTAATCTCTGATGAATCTGGATCTCAATCTAGATGAGGGTCAGATCTAATCATAGCAGATCTCTAGATGGAATCTTCTTGGCCTTATGGTTGAGGGCATGGTTTAATCTCTGCTTACTCTAAACCCTGAAACTTCCATTCTACATAGCCTCTTCATATATACCCCATTCACATGGCCCATTGGTCATACTCTCAATCAGCATACCCTATGCCCTATTTCCTTATTTAGATACATAGCCCTTTGCCCTGGTGGTCTGTGCACCATCCTGGATAGTATATATAGTAGGTAGTTCCTTGGTTAAGGCTCCCCAGCCTTAATCACCTGTTATTCATATTATCCTCTGCCAATATATGGGTATTCCAGGCAGTCTGGCTCCTTAGGGTTAACTCTCCCCTAAGTCATCATCTCTCTATTCAATCTGAATCCAACACTGAATCTGTGTACTCTCTCAAGGCTGAATATTATTTAGGGTTAGGAAGTATTGCTCAAAGATTAACACTGTAATAATATCTTAGTATGAATATTAATATAAATACCCCCTTGTTATTATCCTTACTCTGCCCAAGCCCTTAAGCTTACTCTGACCCTCCAGGTTACTCCAGAGCACCTCCAGGCTGAGCAATATCCTTGAAGGAATTGTAAGGCCCCACTCTCATGACTAGGCCTGACTTTCCTTATCTTGCCTGTCTCTTTTGTTGAGCATTGAAATTACTTTCTTTCTCACCCCTGATACCTTTGTAAATTGGGACATCAGAAAGTGCAAGGATACACCACATAAGGTGAAGCCAAGTCCCATTTGACCAATAAAACCCTTTCCAAATCCTTCTGGACACCTCTGATCATCTCCAGAGTCTTTGGAATATGACCTTCTCTCAGGTTTGTGCATCATCAAGGTGCTAGAACCTAACCTTTGTCCTCTAGTCATAAGGGTTTCATTTATGAAGCAGATAATGGTAGAAGATCTACCAGTATATCTGTGATTGGTATAAAGTTTTAACAGTATATTGGTACTTGATAGAAAGTTTTAACACTGGGTCAGAATTGAGTTGGAATTATGGGATATGACAATATTCCCCCCTTAGGCCTGAACTCTTGGAGACCATTAGCACATGATATGGAGATAATGTGCATGTGACCTTGTTTAGTAACAATGGAGTGGATAATTGAAGTTTTGGCTCATACCACAAATAAAAATGGTTACTTCACTGGCAACTTTTCTTTTTCCATTACAACAACATGTTTGCATTTGAAGACATTATAACATGGCCCAAGAAGCATCTTATGGAGTATGCCAACAATGACAAGACATTGAGTAATGTCAAATACACTGAGCACAAGAGACATGGGAAGATGCAAAAGGAGAAAAAGTGAAGGGGGGCAGAGGAGGCCTGGAGGGCAGCAGAGAAGGCTGCCAGGAGGCAAGCTAAAGAGGCAGAGAGGGTTAGGTATTACAGTATCTCTTTTATTTCTTTTTTTTATCTTACTTTATTCCTGATATATGTAATATATTATGTATATTGCATAGCTAAAGCTGTGCTGCAATATATAGTGGCAGGGCTAGGCTCAAGTCTCTTTAGACTTGAGCACTTGTGCCATCAGCCTTACTTGGCTCATGTGGCCTGCTCCCTCAGTCTCCTGAGTTCTTCAAGCTCTTTGAGTTACTTTTCTCTTGCCTAGTTCCTTTTTAGGGATTAGTTCATGTTTCTCACTTGTTTTCTGCCTCATTGCTCTTGTTGTCAGCCAAGTTTGTAACATTTGACCAAGTCTCCCAATATCTCCTCAGAAATATTGAAGAAAAAAGTTCTAGTGCTTTTTAGAAGATTAGAAAAGATTCAGAAGAAGGATTTCCTCTGGAGAAGGAGAGTAATAAGCAGTGTGGTTTTTAGGCTTCATTATTGAGTTTCAGACATTATTCCATCTATCTGTACCACTTACAAGTCAGGAATTGAGCTTGCAGAAGCTTTTCAAGAGTTTACAGAGTCACCATTGATTTTATCTGGCACAAGTTTTATTATTCAGGGATATCTCCTGTCACCATGTCTATCTCATCACCATTTATGCTCTTAATTACCACAAGGAGACCAGTAGTCTGGTTGGAATGAAGGAACTCTTGTGCAGTTGAAGAAGAATGTTTATGGGAGGGGCTCCCCCACTCTTATCTTATCCAGCAGTTGTTGCCTCTGCTCAAACAAAAGTGCACAAGGTTGCAGTCATCCCTGCTTTACCAAAGGCACAAATTCAAGAGTCAGTTTATTCCAGACCATCAAGAGTTTACTGTCAGGTTTGCTGCAAGAACAGCCATTTTGTGAAGAAGTATCCTGCCTGCTATAACTGTGGTGTTATTGGGCACATTGTAAGAAGTTTCCCATGCAAGATTAAATGCTACCAGTGCAGTCAAAACAGACATATAGATTTGCATTGCCCACAGATACCTGCAGTTCAAGTGTGTAAGCTGGCAGATATGCTGCAGCAACAAGGCAAGCTGGCCTCTAGGCTACAACAAGGTTTGATAGCCCCCATGCTGTCCAAGGTCACTGCCTCTGCATCACAAGGTCATTTGGCAGCTTTACCAAAGAGAGTTTCATTTGCAGATGTGCAACAGTCTTATTTATTATCTGTGTCAGATGAACTGATCAGCAAGTTACTATTGTCTCTAATTAGGTTGATGAAACAAGTATGAGAACTCAAAGAGAAGGTTGAGAAATTGTCACCTGCAAAGAACAAAGAGTCTTTTCCTCCCCATATCCCTGTTCCTTGTCCAGTCATTCCCTTAGCTCCTTTCCCACCAGTTACTGCCTCTGGTTCTTCAGCTGTGCCCATCAAGAAACAAGTATTGAAGAAGAAGCATGTACAGAGCTGTGACAAGACCTCTTATGATAAAAAAATTCATATCTGAGTTCCTTTCCCAGCACTTACAGAACAATGGAAAGAAGTAAACAAAGAAATCACCTCCCATCTGTTGCTGATTCTGTTCCTTTGACATTACCACCAAATTCCCTGTCTGCATCAATGTTGTTTCTCCTTTCCTCAGAGCCAAACTTCCCTGCTACAGAGTTACCTCAGAATTCATTGTTACAAATTACCTGTGCACCCAGCCTTCTGTTACAAGCACATGGAAGGTTGGCCAGTGAAGCAGCAAGTGTCTCTCAAGTTCCTGCTTTCTTAACCCTGCTATTACCCCCAAGAGTGCCACTGCTGGCTTTTTAAGAAGAGTCCCTGCTACTCTTGCTGGCACAAGATCATCAAAATTCTTCTGAGTTAGATATTCTGCTGGTTGTGATGGTACCTGCCCCAATAGCCTCCCTGACCCATACCACCTGTGTGCTATACCCAGCTATGCTGTGACCAGTGGTGCAAGAGATACAAGCTCCCACCTCCCCTTCAAAGTTCCCTGTTGCATTGATGACAATTCCCACATGTGTGCCATCACCAACCATTTCAGGGCCCCCACAGATAGATTTACAAGTCTCAAACTCCACTCCCTTTCATTACTGCTCACTCTGGCCCTACTACTTCCAGGAGTTGTTACAAGATATGGTACCAGTTCAAGTTCTGCCCTCTGAGCCAGTGCAGGACAATGTTCAAGCCCCCTCCCTTTTACCCACCCCACTCCCTTGTTGTGCCATCTCTGTCATGTCTAGGCAAGAAGCCAATCTGGCAAAGCAGCTTCTCTGCCAATATCCTGAGTGCATTAACATACAAGCAGTACAAATAGCACATTGTGATGACCACAATGCCCCTGTGCAGTGCTACAATTGCACAGCATTTATGCTCAACAAAATTCTCAAATGTTTCAAGTAAAACTGAATTTTTTTTTCAGATCTTCACCTTCCCACTCTCCAATTTGCATGTCAAGTTGAGATGTCTCAACCTCAAAAAGGGGTAGTAGCACTAGAATACACAAAGACAGCAAAGTATGAAGAGTAATGAGTATAAGCAATGAGCTGTGAATGCAGCATGTATTTTTCATTTTCTTCTCCTTTTATCTTTACTCCTTTTCTCCTCTCTTTAGATGCCATTTCATTTCTGGCCAGCTCAGCCCATAACCCAAGCATTATCATTTGAAATCTGTCAAACCACACAAGAGCCTTGCATGAAGCTTTTGAGTCACTTTCATAGAAGTTCACAAACTGGTTTTTTTCTTTTTCCCCTTTTTCTCTTTTCTCATCTTCATTTCATTTAGAATGCCATCTTATGGAGATCAGCTCATGTCATGAAAACCAAGCATGGCAGATTGGCTGACATGTATGAAGAAAACCAGTCAATTCCAAGGACATCAGTAGCATAAGTGGCTGGGATGCTGCTTACTGTGAAGTCAAGGCATTGTTGGTGTGTGAAAACCCATTATACAAGCATTCCAGGGACCCAGGTAGGTTCTTAAACTGCCTTAGCTAAAGTTAAAGGTGGTAAATGACCTGAGCATGTTGCTAGAGTGCTATGGAGTTGTGGGTAACTCTGAGAAACCCTTGAAGCAAGGTTTTGAGTGCCCTGGTGAACCCCCTTGATATTATCTGCTGCTACCCCATCTTTTCTTCTTGCACTCCATTCTCATGCATGCTCTGTCCATGATGCTCTTAGGTCATGTGCACTGCAAGGCTGTTATAGCATGAATAACTGTGATAACACCACTACTGCTGGCAACAGTGTGGTTCTTTCTTTTCTTCCTTTTTTTTTCACTTTTTGACCTGTTTTCTTTTATTCACTATATGAGTTTTAGTTATAAGAGCCAGATCTTGAAAAGAGGTCATTATTGGACTATCAAGTACCCTGAATATCCAAGATTCTGAAGTGTTGTAACTTATCTGGAGTTCTTGTGCCCAAAAATGGATAGTGTTATAGTATCTCTTTTATTTTTTTTCTTTATCTTACTTTATCCTTGATATATGTAATATCTTATGTACATTGCATAGCTAAAGCTATGCTGCAATATATAGTGGCAGGGCCAGGCTCAAGTCTTTTTAGACTTGAGCACTTGTGCCATTAGCCTTACTTGGCTCCTGTGGCCTGCTTTCTTGGTCTCCTGAGTTCTCTGAGCCCTTTGAGTCACTTTTCTCTTTCATAGCTTCTTTTTAGGGGTTAGTTCATGTTTCTCATTTGTTTTCCACCTTATTGCTTTTATTGTCAGCCAAGTTTGTAACATTAGGCAGAGACTGCCCAGAAAAAGATAAGAATAAGTATGGTTTGTCTTGGAATAGGGTAATCCAAAGATGACAGGCTGCACAAGTGCAGGCCCAGGTGGGGCCTAGTAATGGCAAAGGAAAACAGTGGGCAAAGGAGATACCAGTATACCAGAGATGTAAGAAAAGGGAGCTGGTATGTGAGGTGGGTGTGGGAAAGTCCACATTGTGCCTTGCCTGCCAAGAGGTGAAGGCATGGTGTAAGTGCCCAGGGAAGAAGAAGCCAGTGCAGAAATGGTAATGGAGGAATATAGAGGAGGAGCTGCCTAAGAAGAGAATGTGCTCAGAGGAAGTAGAGAGGGGTGCTGAGCAGGTGGCAGAGGGCTGTTGCCTGCTGGCAGTGGCCATTCAGAAGGTGGGTGGCAGAGTGGTGCAGGAGATAAGGCAGGAAAACTGGCTGCTATTGTAGCTGGTCAGCATACTGGATCTCATGTGGATAATAAGTGAAGAGGATGTGGAAAGTGGACTGGAGGATGGAGAAGAAGAGAAGGTGGTGGGAAAGGTGTCAGAGCTGAGTGCAGAGGCTTGGACAAAAGCAGAGGGGAAGTAGGATAAAGATGTAATGATACTTGAGTAATGTTGTAGGAATAACTGTTGTAAACTTGACTAGCATGCATTAGCTTTCCATTTATGGTAAATCTTACATAAGCTTAGAGCGTACACTTTATACTAGTTTATGTTCTCAGTAGCTTGACATCTACTGAGGTTCTCATAGGTTATTATAATTCCACTTAGCTCTGCACAATGCTCTTTTGCAACAATAACAACTCTAGTTCATTAGTACTTCATGATTAGAGATTGGAAGTCAGAGGTGGTTTGAAGGGTCTGAGGTTTGACTAAGTAATGGAATATGAACTAACTAGTAAAAAGCCTTGTGAACACTTGAGTAAACAAGTTTTTGAAGGAAGTATGGAGTAAGCTTGAAGAAATAAGATTTTCCTAGATTGCAAGATCATTTATTGTCATAAAGTCTCATGACCAGACAAGTGGTGGCTTGAGTGGTTATAGAGTAATAATGGGAACAATAGAAGAACAATAGAAAAATCAAAAGGAAAACAGAAGATTTAACTAAATACTCTAGAGAGCTAAGATTAGTAGACAGGTATCAACAGCTGCTCTGAACAGGGTCAGAAAGGATCAAAACTGGGGTAAAAGGAATAGGAGCAGAGAGTCTGGGGGCTTCAGAAGGACTATTGGATAGAAAATCAAAAGTCAGACTAAGAATAAAAAGACAAACAGAGAGTCAAAAACAAGGGTCAGAGATAGACCAGATGTTATAATGTACTTTTTCAGAACTTAATTTTTTTCACATTTCTAACACTATCTTCACTCTTTACATTGTTACATCACATGACCATTTCACACATTTACATTCTTTACCTCTTTACTTTTTTACCATTTCAAATCTTTACATTTCACTGGTCTAGACTGGTCTAGACCATGATAACATACCTTATGTGTTACATGTGTATTTCTAGGTCCCCACTCTTTTTCTGCTATTGAATGGCTTACTGTACAATACTTTAGGGCCAGACCTACTCTACATGATCTGTGCACATATCTGTAGCATATATAAACAGGACATGCAAGCTGAAACTCCCCAGTCTTGTGCATTTGAGCCCTAGTTGCTTTTCCAAGTCACAAGTTTCTTTTTCTCTTTGCCTAGTTTTGATTCCTCTATGTTCAAAGGGATTACTTGTCTTCAATAGTCTTAAGGAAGTGCAAATAGAGGTGCCCTTAGGAAAGATCAACACTTAGTAGTGTTTCATCAGATGCTAGTGAAAAGAATGGAGTCAGATGGAATCTATCTCCAAGGAGAAGACTGAAACATGATAATTGCTAGCAAGACAACCTATCATGCAGCTAGAGGTTGGGACTAAATCAGAGTTGGGTTAGATTCTGATAAAACAGGTAAAGGAAGGGCAAAAAAGGTTATCAGATATATTCTAACATTTCACGTGTTCTTATTTAGTAAACTCCAGTTCTGATCTGATGAACAACTTGCTTCTTGTTCCTATGATGGAGTAGCTCTGATGCAAGCTAAAGCTCTGGGATATAGGAGAAGGAAGATAGCCAGAAACATTGCATTAGTGTGGAAGTCTGCTGAGAATTTAATGGAAGGACAAGATTCTGGGGCTGGAGGTTTGGAGGAGGGGGTTGGAAAGTCAGAGTGGATGCAACCTGATGATTCCATGGTAAGAAAGAGTGGGGAATCTGAGCCTGTGGGGGATTGCAATGGTACTGTATTCACATGTGCAGCTAGGGAGTTTAACCCAGGGTAGTGAGTAGTGTTCTGACAGGTCCTAGGCAAAGTCTAGTTATTACTTGAGAGAGGGATGGAGGCAATTGGAGATAATTGGAGGTGGGTACAGTTGACAAGGGTAAGAGAACCAGTAATTGCACAAGCAGAAGGGGGGTTGTTAGAGAGGGCAATTAACACAGGGTAAGTCTGGTCATTGCATGAATGGGGGGAGACAGTTGACACAGGCACACTGGTTACTGTAACAGAAGAGGTTGAAGAGAGAATGGAGGGAGGTTGGAGGGATAAGTAATGGGGCTGAGAAAAGAGAACATGAGCACTAGATATAATCAGTGGGCTGCAGGTTGGTGCAGACTGCTAGATGCAATTAGCCATTAGATGCAATTACTAGTACAATTACTAGACACTATCCCCTTCTCAAGGTTGATATCCTATTGTTGACTAGAAGACAGGGATATAAAAAGGGGCCAAAGGCAGTGTGAAGCAGGAAGTGAAAGAGATCCAGAAATATCCAGAGAGATGGAGGAGAGGCCAGAAGGAAAGGTGAATTGAAGGAATGGGAAGAGAAGGATGATTTTCCAAAGAGATGCAAGAAGAGCAGAAATGTCCCTAAAAAAGAAATATCCAAGTGAATAAAAGAACAGGTTTCTAGATGACAGATTAGGAAAAATAAAGAGTAAGGCCTGCAAGCAGGAGTAGAGTCATCAGAAAACAAGGCTGGATAAAGCATGGAAATCCCAGAGTATAAGGCAGAGAGAATGGAGAGGTTTGGAGAAAGTTCTGAGAAATGAAAAGGATTTTCAGAAGATACAGGAAGAGCAGAAACATCTCAAGGAAAAGGAATACTCAGAGGAATAAAAGGACAGATTCTCAAGTAATATAGCAGAAGGATCAAAGATAAAGGAAGTCAAGGGACAATGGAGTTATCAGGAACAAGGCCTGAAGAGCAAAGGATTTCCAGGGCATAAGTCAGAGAAAATGGAGAGGTTTGGAGAACAATCTGAGAAACAAAAGATTTCCCAGGACAGGGGCCAAGGATACAAAGGGTACTTAAAAGGAATCAGAGGAACAGGGTACATCATCAAGATAATGCTGCCAAAATCTGGGAAAATCCAAGCAGATACCAACAGAGGAGGCAACAAGGGAAGAAAACAACTCTCAATATTAAACTGCAAGAAAACAAAGAATAATCACAACACAACCATAAAGAAATGATAATCTTTCCTGGAGCATCAGAGTAGAGGCAAAGGCTCCCAGAGAAAGCAGGGCAGTATGGATATGTGAGGTCAGGTGCAGGTGAATGCAGCAGAGTGCAGAGGAAGTGAGTGAGTATTTCTGGAACCTTGCTGAGTTGGTAAGGTAAGTATATTCCAAGAGATGCAAGGATAAGGGACAGATGGCAGGTAAATGGTAAAGCATAACAAGGGGATCAGAAGCTACAAGCTTAGGAAAGGTCAGAGTTGAACAGAGGTGTCTTTCTGGAAGGTATATTAGTAGACAAAACTAGCCTACCACTAAGGGCAGAGTGACATAAAGACTACCATGCTTAAGGCAATAGGATTATATCTACCAGGGAAAGATAAAAAAAGCTGTGGTTCAGAGTCAGAGTAAGCTAAGACTAGAGTGGTATAGAGATACAGAGGGTGCATGGGGTGCTGGCATGTGTTATCCAGTGAACAGATGAGGTACTGCTCAATATCCAGGGTCAACAGACCACAGTGGATGAGTTAGTGGTGTCCTAGAATCAGTGAATACAAATCATTCAGCAGAAAGTGATGCAAGGCATCAATCAGAGTAAATCCAACAGTCTTTGTAAAGCATGTAGGAGTCTGATAGCTTGAGCATAAGAGGTGAAAATGAAGGAAAAGGAGAGAAATCAAATAGAAGCAGAAATAGATAGAGAGGGGTCAGAGTATTGGAGCTTTCAAATTCTAAACAGAAATAGAAACCCAAACAGGAAATTGTAATGATCAAAAGTGCATGAAGGTGCAGTATTAGAGATCAGAGAGACAAGGGGCTCAGAATTGGGTAACTTGTTATGCTTGAAAAACAAGATCTTAAAGGGTTAGGACTAACTGCTGAAAATGGATTGCCTAGGAGTAGAGAATAGATGCAAGCAAGTGGTGACAACCTAATGATAATCATTGAGTAACTTGTCAAAAAAAAGGCTGAAGAAACAGCTAGAGAAATGCTTAGACTGCAATGGTAAGATATAGGCAGAAGAAGGTGGTTGGGGATGTTCTGGAGTGACACAGAGTGGTTTTCAATCGAGGATTATCAAATGACAATGAAGTGTTAAAGTACTGGAGTTAGCTACCAGAAGGGAACTGGGAAAAGAGGGAATGGCACTCATGGGTGGATAATTATAATCTTAAAACTGTATTTGAGGATCCATGAGGACTGGTGATGCTACTTAGTGAGAGAGAGTCAGAACTGCTCTGGAGAGTCTGAAGTGGTGAATGGGGAGAATGCCTGGGTCAGAGGATTGGGAAGAGTTGAGTCTAGGGCACATGTGTAATAAGCATCTGTGTCATATCCCATACCTCTGACCTAATTCTAACTCCATCCTGATCCAGCTTATAATCAGTTCTCATACCTAGTAAGCTACTCTAGCCCTCTGACTTCCCTTCAGGAAACTCTGGCCCTCTGTTACCATTCCAGTTGGCACCAGCTATGCATATATGCTTCCTGCCCCTCCATTGGTATATACTCCCCTGGCCCTCCACTCCCACTCTATCCTATTCCATTTTCAATCTATTTCTGCCCCAGTTAAGTACCACCTTAGTTCTATTTCATCATTTCTGGACCATCCCAGTATAACTCTGCTCTCAATTACCATTACCATCATTGTTACTATTCCTGTTCTGTTTCTGTTCCTTGCTTCCCCTTGTTTCATTCTGTCACCCTTCAGTTTTAGTCTGACATGATTGGACATTGTTTTCTCTGACATCTCCATTCATTTCTTAGATATTTAGACATCTGCTTCACTTCTGAGTTTGCACCTGTCTGTTACATCCCATGCCAATGGGTCAACTCTGCTATGTCTCTGGTGCAACTCTGGTTGCTTTCACACTTTAAGCTGCATATTTCCTAGTTCCCTTTACCTCCATCTTTTCCTACCTAATGATTGGTTTCAACTTTACCTATGCTAACTCCATACTATTCTGATACAACTCCATAGTTCCTCCAACCTCACTTCCTGTTCCTGTTCCTTTGTGCCACACTTCTCCCTGTCATCATTTAGTTTCAGTTTGACATTATTCAACATTGTCTTCTCTGACATCTCTATTCATATCCAGGATGCATTGGCACCTGCTTCACTTATGAGACAACTCCTTTCATATCTCCATTCTCTTCTTAGATAATCTGCCTTCCTGAGGTATAAGTACTGTAGCTCTGTATCTTGTACTTCAGTTTGAATATTAACCATAAAACAATGTTACAATCCCCTCAGATCCCTCCTGCCTCATGACTTGATGTTGTACCCTACTCTAAGCCTCTTAACTTACTTCATGACTTGACATTATATCTCTTGTTGGAAAAAGCCCTATGGTCTATCCCAGATCTCTGATAGTTTCTGAACTCTCTGTAAATTGGGGCACTTAGTACTAGCATAAGGGCATACCACATAAGGTGAAGCCAAGCCCTGTTCACTCCAGAGTACATCACAATGTTTATAATAGTATATTCAAACTCCCGCTTGTGCTGGTACTGCTATCATGTCTATTTGTGTAACCAGAGCTCACTCTCGCACTATCCTAGATCAGTTCAAGAGTTCCTCTGCCTACCATGCCCTAGGCTTAACCTTATAGACTCTTGCTTCCTCCTACTTGTCCACACCTAGTGCTCTAGTTGATGAAGCCCCTGATGGGTCCAAGGTTCCTCAACCTCCCCATACCCCTGACAACCCTGGTGCCCAGCCAGGAGTATCAGATGAACCCAGAGATGATCCCTCTGATGGATATTCTGATATTCTGGAGGATAACCCTGAATCTTTTTCAGACCCAGAACCTATTTCCATTTACCATGATACTATTACCAATCTTGCTAGTGCCATATGTGGATTAGCTTGCTCTTCCCATCATACCCCTGAAACATTGCAGCATACAAAAATATGTGAACTGGACCAGTTCAACAGAACTGATCCCCAGAAGCTTCACATTTTTCTGGTGCAATGTGAATTAAATTTCCAGGATCATTCCAAAGCCTTTGCCAATAACTGAGCCAAGGTCACTTATGCTCAGTCCTACCTTAAGGACATGGCATTGGAATGGTTTGAGTCTGATATCCTCCTTACTAAAGACCCTAACTTCCACCCCTTGTGGATGGACAATTATAAGGAGTTTGTTCAGGAACTCCAGACCAACTTTGGATCCCATGACCTGATCAGAGATGCAGAGCACCAGCTAGATCAGTTGACTATGAAGGATGGTCAACAAATCAACAAATATGTAGTTGAGTTTAACAGAATTGCATCTCAAGTCTGGGGTTACAAAGAAGATACCCTCTGCCACTATTTCTATAATGGTCTTCCAGACTGCATCAAAGATAACCTTTCCCATGTTGGCAAGCCACTGACACTCATTGAGCTGCACCAGCTGGCTTAGATCATTGACACTCATTACTGGGAGTGCAAATCTGAAATCAGCTGACAAGGGAAGTCATCTCATCCATCCAAGTCATCTGATAAACCTGCTGTATTCTCTGCTTCAACCTCCAGCTCTAATGAATCAAGGAACAAGTCAGCTACTTTCTCTGGCTCCTCCAAGTCATCCATTTCCCAGAAGCAGGACTTATCATCCAAGCTTGGTAAGAACAGTAAGCTTACTACTGAAGAATGCAAGCATTGACTGGAGAATCACCTCTGTTTGTTCTGTGGTATCATGGGGCATATAGCAAAGGACTGCCCCAAGTCTTCCTCCAAGGCAGCCAAAGCTTGTGCTGCCAAAACCTCCACTCAAGAAATCAAACCAGAGACCTCTGTCTCAGAGGTGAAAAAATAGTCTGCAGCCTCCATAACTCCACACAGGCTGGAGGTTGCATTGATCCTTCCCATGCTTTACTGGAGGTTAGACTTAACACATCTGTTCTTTTAGATAATGCTTCACTTATGCCTCTTGTCACCCTTGTTTCACAAGAAATTCCTCCATTTTCCACCCTGATTGACTCTGGTTCTTCAGATTGCTTCATAGATACCAAGTTAGTCAGTACTTACAATCTTCTGACTTATTCCATTCCTCCATTGCAGCTTTGACTTTTTGATGACTCTTCCAATTCTATGATTATGAATGCCATTGATTTTTCTGTTTGTTTTGAAACCAGTAATATCACTCTGATAACATTCTATGTCACTCTGTTGGATGAATCTAGTTCTCTTGTTCTAGGACATAACTGGCTTGCCTGCTACAATCCATTGATTGACTGGGTATCAAGTCATATCTCATTCTGATCATCTGAACCAAATATGCCAACACCTCCAAGCTCACCTCTGCAGCCTCCAGTTTCTCTGACCCAAGCTAACTCCAAACCCAATTCACCATGTTTCCCTGACTCCAAACCTCTGTCAATCAAGCTACTCAGCTCATCAGCATTCACATGTTCCTATAGTCTTGATGGCTTAGTCCCTTTTTACCTGCAGCCCTGACCCCTGGAGAATCATCTCCATTCCACTTCTGTTGCCCCTCCTCCAGGCAACCTTTCCAGTGTTCCTCAGGAATACCATGACTTTGCTGATGTGTTTAGCAAAAGCAAGGCATCTACTCTTGCCTCTCACCACAAGTTTGACCTAAAGATCAATCTGGAAGAGGGCACCTTACTGCCTATTGGCACCACCTATTCCTTGTTACCCTCTGAGCTTGAAGTGCTCAGGACTTTCCTAAATGAACATCTTGCTACTGATTTCATCCAACCCTCCACATCTGCTCACACTGCCCCTGTCCTCTTTGTCCAGTAGAAGGACAGATCCCTCTAGTTGTGTGTAGATTTCCAAGGACTCAACAAAATCACAAAGAAAGACTGCTATCCCCTTCTGCACATCTCCAATCTCCTTGATGCTCTGAGCCATGCAACTATCTACACCAAACTTGACCTTAGGCATGCTTACCATTTAGTTTGCATTGCTGAGGGCAATGAGTGGAAAACCTCCTTCCATATATGCTATGGCTCCTATGAGTGGCTTGTCATGCCATTTGGGCTCACCAATGCCCCTGCAGCTTTCCAGTGGTTCGTCAATTCTATCTTCACTGATCTTCTTGATGTTTTGGTAATTGCTTATTTGGATAATATCCTAATTTTCTCCACTGATCAGACATCTCATACCAAGCATGTTCAAGAAGTCCTCTGCCACCTCCAGAAACATGGCCTCTTTGCCAAATCCAAGAAATGTGAATTCTATACCAATTTTACTGAGTATCTTGGATACCTGCTCTCTCCTTCAGGGCTCACTATGTCCCTTGAAAAGGTCCAATCCATCCTGGATTGGCCCAAACCTTGCAAGATTTGGAATATCCAGTCCTTCCTCAGTTTCACTAACTTCTATTGCCACTTTATCTAGAGCTACTCCAACATTGTCATTCCACTGACTCACCTTACCCACAAGTCTGCTCATTGGAATTTCAATGCTTCTTGTCACACTGCTTTTCAGTACCTCAAGGATGCTTTTACTTCTGCTCCTATTCTGACCCATTGGATCCCCAATGCTCCTCTCATTGTTGAGACTAATGCCTCAGACTATGCAATTACCAGAATCCTCTCACTCTGGTGCCCAGACACTGAGGTCTGCCCTGTTGCTTTCTATTCACATATGCTCACTGCACCAGAACTCAACTATGATACTTACAATAAGGAGCTTCTTGCTATTTTTACTACATTCAAGATCTGGTGTCATTACCTTGAAGGTTCCAGTTCTCCAGTGAATGTTGTCACTGATCACAAGAACCTGGAATATTTCACTATGTCTAAACTTCTGACCTGCTGGCAAGCCCAGTGGTTGGAGTTTCTCTCTCAGTTTAATCTGATCATCCATTTTCACCCTGGTCATTTAGATGCTAAACCTGACACTTTAACTAGATGATGGGACATCTATTCCCATGAGGGGAATAGTGACTATGCCCTCATCAATTCACATAACTTCTGGCCCATGTTCACATAGGAGCAACTCACTGTGTCCCTTTGGGCTTCCTCCCTAGCATCTTTGGTATTTCAGTCTGCATTTCTCTTTGACATCAAAACCCTCCATTGTGACATTATCTTGGCACTCCCTTCTGACTCCACCATCTCTACCCACTTTTCTGATATCCTCTCATCTGACTCTCATTGGTCTAGAGACCCAGAAGGTTTCTTGCATCTGGACAACTGCATCTATGTTTCTGATGCTTCTAACCTCCACCTCCAGATCCTCTGCTACAAGCACAACCACCCCTTATCTGGACACTTTGGTCAGAATTGGACACTGGAGCTCATTCATCAAGAGTATACCTGGCCTGGCATTCAAGCATTTGTCAAAGGATATGTTTCTTCATGTACAGCTTGCACCCATGCCAAGATACCCCATTACAAACCCTATGGTTTCCTTAAGCAGCTCCCTATTCCAGAAAAGCCATGGAATTCCATCTCTATGGATTTCATTGAACAGCTCCCAGCTTTCTCCAGTTACTCCACCATCCTTATTGTTGTAGATTGTCTATCAAAGCAGTGCATCTTCATCTCTACAGACAACAAGGTAACCTCCCCAGAGCTTGCTAAACTCTTCTTACTCCATGTGTTCTCCAAACATGGAGTTCCCTCCCACATCACCTCTGATCAAGGTTCTGAGTTCATTTCCCAGTTCTTCCATTCCCTGGGTCAAGCCCTCAATATCTGTCTCCACTTCACTTCTGGGTATCATCCAGAGGGTAACAGTCAAACCAAGTGAATGAACCAAACCCTGGAGCAGTATCTACATGTTTATTGCAACTATTAGCAGGACAACTGGTCCAAACTCCTGCCCCTTGTGGAGTTCACTTATAACAATGCCTCTAATGCTACCACAGGTATTTCCCCTTTCTTCACAAACAAGGGCTACCATCTAAACATCTCCATGCACCTGAAACATGATCTCATCTCTATATGAGCTCAAGAATATGCCATTGACCTTGACTCTCTCCATGCCTTCCTTTGTGAAGAAATAGCTGCCACCCAAGTCAGATACCAAGGACCCACAGATGCCCAATGATTTCTGGCACCAGACTTTAAAGTAGGTGACCAGGTATTTGTCAAGGCTAAGTACTTCAGAACTACATGGCCATTCAAGAAACTTGCTGAAAAGAACTTAGGTCCTTATTCCATTATTGCTCAGGCAGGCTTGCTGTTCTTTACACTTCATCTCCCAGAGAACATGAAGTCTGTTCACCTGGTCTTTCATGTTTCTCAACTTGAATTCTCTGTCTCCAATGTGATCCCAGATCATGTGCAACCACCTCCACCACCAGTTGAGATCAACAGTGAACCAGAGTTTGAGATCTCCAAAATCCTAGACTCAAAAATAGATCATAGGTAAAGGAACTGCAAATTACTATATTTGGTTAAGTGGTTAGGTTATGAGGATACTAATGAGAAGACCTCATGGCTCCTTGCCACTGAATTAGGTCATGTTTCTGAGATCATTGAGAAGTTTCATCTCTGTTACTCAGACAAACCTAGGCCATCTTATGATTAACCAACTGAGTAGTGGATCTAGTGATCTAGTCACCAGACCCTCTACCTACTCTAAGATTGCCTTTTTGATCTCCTTGTCTACCACAGAAATTTCACCAACCTTCACACAAAGTTCTGACAGCTCTGCTGCCATCTCATCTACCTCCCCATCCTCACTCCCCAAACTCCCAGCTTCTCCAGTCTCCTTCACCCATGCCTTTCCCAATGCATCAACCAGCCACCCCAGCAGCCGGTTCTTGCATTTTGCCTCCCATTGTATCTTCCCACCCACCTCCCTTATCAATGCCTCCATCAGGTGACAGCCCTCAGCTACCTGCTGAAGACCCTCCTCTGTCTCCTCTGAGTCTGCCCTGCTATTGGGTACCCCTTCCTCTCCCACCTTCCATCTCTGCTTCCTCTCTGGCTTCTCCTGGCCAGGGCAGTCACACCTTACCTTTGCCTCTATACAGGCAAGGCATGATATTGACTTACCCAGGCCCACCTGATACTCCAGTCCCTGGTCATCACACCTCCAGCATCCCAGTCCCTCTTTCACTCTTCTCTTGCCATTGTTGCTACTTGATCCCACCTGGGCTTGGCAAAGTTCCTCCATCTAAGCCAGTTTTAAGTGCTAGGCTCTGACCCCATTTTCAATACTTACCCATTTCTGGACCACCACCACTGCTTTCCAAGCCTCCTCCACTTTCTTCCAAGCCTTCTCCTCTCTCCTTACTTTTTCCCACCACTTCTGAAATGCAACTAGAGATGCGTTGACCTTTCTAATCCTAACCCTTGATGAGTGCCTTCCTAATCTTGCTATAGGGCTTTTGTACTAGTGGCCCCTAACTAGGCAAGATGCAAAAGAGTGTAAGAGCCAAGTATTGAGACTGGCAGGCTGAGAGTCAAGGGAGCAAGGAACTGAGCCAATGCTAGCAAGACTGAACCTAAACCTAAGACTCAAGTGAGCAAGACTGGGAAATCCCAGCTTGCCTACCCTTGCCTTTATATATTAGAGGATCCTGAGCATGGACCATGCTGACTAAGTACATGAACTACCTAATCAGGGAATGCCCTAGACCCTAATAGATAAGGAACATGAGGGAAAAGCATGGGGTGGATATTAATGAGTATGGCAGGATACCATATGGATGTGGGAGAATAGAAAAGAAGTATCTAGGAAATGAATGCAGGGTCAGAGGTGCTTGCACCATGAGGACAGAGATCTCTGCCACAGATGAGATCCAATCTATAGATCTGCCACAGATGCATCTAGGGTCCAGATTCAGATTCAGATCTAGATCAGATGAAATCCATGGAGATAAGATGGAGGGCAGTTCCAGGAAAGATCCTGGGAAGATCCATGTCAGGTGACTTATGGTCACATGACCACTGCTAGGGAAAGGAATAATAAATACTCTTAAAGGAAACAGACCACAGACTAGGGTTAAGCTTAAAAAGGGGTGTCTTGTGCACAATTACATAATGTCACATGACTGACTCTAGTGCTGGAGTGTCACTTTGTAACAACTTCCACTTGGCATACTTTGTGTCACCAAGCTTCTCTTTGTCTTCAATGCACTTCTCCAGGTGCTTATCAGACCAGGTATAAATGTTAGTGAATAAAAAAGACATGATGAGAGAAACTAGTGTGGAAGTCTCTGGAGTGATATTTGCTTTTATGGATTTCTGACCAGCTAAAACCCCAATGCCTGCTCTGCTCACTTATTTATCAAAGAGCACATGCTTTACAGCCTTCAGGGGTTCAGGCCTTAAGAGGGGAATACTGTCACATCCTGTGCCAATGGATCAACTTTGCTATGTCTCTAATGCAACTCCAGTTGCTTTCACACTTTAAGCTATGTATTTCCTAGTTCCCTTTACCTCCATCTTTTCCTATCTAATGATTGGTTTCAACTTTACCTATGCTAACTCCATACTATTCTAATACAACTCCATAGTTCCTCCAACCTCACTTCCTGTTCCTGTTCCTTTGTGCCACACTTCTCCCTGTCATCATTTAGTTTCAGTTTGACATTATTCAACATTGTCTTCTCTGACATCTCTATTCA
>JBBPKN010000133.1:0-66740 GCA_038089275.1 Pulveroboletus cf. rosaemariae | reverse complement strand
AATTTGAATAAAGTTTTTTGATGCTTTGTTGACCTCGGACTTCCAGCTTAAGGCCAAAGGGCCAAAAACTCCAACATTACAAGGTTGTAAATGATGTGTTGAGTGCGGGATAAGACAAAGAATGATGATATGATGTTGTTCTGTGAAGTGAATAAAGGAGTAAGTACAATGTGAATTGTGACCATCCAAGATAAGAAGTTGCCAGCCTCCTGATATATTTCAGCTTGTTGTTTCAGGCTCAAAGTTGGTTTCAAGTCATCTGAAACTGAGTTCCATGTCAGTCCAGCCATTTTCTGATAGTGAGATACTAATAATCTGTAATCAGAATAGACTAAGACTGCAAATAGAACTACATATGTGGCATTACAGGGGTTTTTATGACCACATTCAAGGTTATGCCACTTGCCTTTGAAAATAATAGCTGGAGCAAGAGCTGTGCCATTAGCACAGACATATTTAATGATTGTAACAAGTTCATGATTTCCTTCTTCAATTTGATGCACAGTTTTTGTGTTGCAATCAATAAGAACACATGTTTTTTATTCAACATCAAGTTGAACACCTTTTTTATTCATATTGTAGATGTTTTTAGGGGGAATATCATATTTTGTGATAACTGATGATAGTAGTTTGAAAAGTTCTTTGACAAGGGTTGGATTAAGTTGCTTTGCATGACAAGCTTCAAGAGAAGTTGTTCACTAAGTGCAGAGATCAGGATAATGATTTCAGAAGTGTTGAACCCATTTAATTGAAACATATTTACCATTCAGAATAATGGATGCATACTCTGCCACACATTGCAATGAGAGTGGCACATCTCAAGTGCCAAGAGCCTTGATCCAGTGTTTTAGCTCATCTTCTTGTGCAGGTGTTAGTTTTTGTTGTAATTCATGAGCCTTATTGTGTGTGTGCTGACTGTGATATCATGCTGTAAGAATAGACTGTGAGATATTATATTGTTATGCTGCCTTTTGAAGAAAAAGTCTATGTAAGCCATCTGGTTTGATTTCTGATGCATTAATAGCTTCAAGAGCTGCTTGAATGCACTCTTCTTTGTTATAAGAAGCTTGAATCTTGCTTTGCTGGTATATTGTAAGGTTGGATACCATGGTATAGTGGTAAGGATTGAAAGTACTCTTTTAGCATGCATACTATGCAAGTATTAGGGCTGCATAGTAAATATTGGTTGATTGACAGCAGAGCATGAAATAATATGATGTGATGCATTGTGATTCATCATGTCATGTCACAACATATCATGTCACATTAATCAATTGATTACTTACTCATAACATGAGATTAAAAATTCAGAAAAAATACATTTAGACTGGCAAAGGTGTTATGATGTTAATTTCTGAGATAACTCATGCTAACCCTAAATGATGATGGTATGGCCTTGAGGGGATGCATCAGTATCATTGTCAGAGTCAGTTAGAATAGAGAGAGGTAGAGGACTCAGAGTAGCAAAGTCTGAGAAGTCATAGCACAAGTAAAGATCAAAGGATAGCCTATATTGTAAGGCAGCACCTGAGGAACAATGTACAAGATAAACAAGTGGTTAAGGCTGGGAAGCCTTAATACAGGAACTACTCAACTATTTATACTAATTTCAGATATGCATAGATTACCAGTGGCTCTAGCACAAATACTAAATAAGGAAACTGGGCATAGGGTGAGGGTAAAGGGTATGATTAAATGGGCCATGCAGTAAAGGGGTATATCAAGAGAGAGACTATGTAGAATGTAAGTTAGGGTTTAGGGTAAGCAGAGATTAAACCATGCCCTCAACCATGAAGCTGAGAAGATTCCATCTAGAGATCTGCCATGATCAGATCTAACCCTCATCTAGATTAAGATCCAGATTCATTAAAGATTAGATTGGGAGATAACCCTGTTATCTAAGATGCTAGTGTTATGTTTCCTCTTTTGTTTTTCCTTTCCCTTCTTTCTCTTGTTCTAGCTTCTGCTTTTCACACACCAAGGGTACTTTCTTGTTCAATTTCCACCAATAGATTTCACTCTTCTTGTGCTCTAGCTTTGTCTAGATCACTCTTTTGTTATGCCCTTTGCCCAGGCCTTTTATCTTTTAATCAGCTGACCCATAATCATTCTATCACTTTTCATCCATTTCCACATGGATACCTTACTCATCATTCATCAGCATGATTACTCTATATATCTCCACTTCAACCTTGATAGCTGTACTATAAAGTAGCATACTTTCTGTCTCCTTTTCTTTACACTACTTCTATCTTGTGATCACCTTACAGTTCTCACATCTTCACTACTCCTTGTATCTATGTACTTGGAATCCACTGCTTGTGTCCTGGCACTTAACCAGAGGATCATCAGCATCTGATCTTGGCATACTCCTGGGAGTGTAGCTGGTACCACTAAGGGACAACACTTCATTTGTTGCCTTTCACTTATCTTGAAGCTTACCTTTGGTTCACTTCTTCCACTTTATCCCCAGCAAGGTTTATGCCTGTTCCTACCTGGGCCTAGCATAACAGCTAGATCCAATCATATAAGCTATGCCCAAATTTTAGGAAAATATTCTAAAGACAACTCAACCATATCCTAGGGTTTATCCTTGTTTGGCAATAATGTCTCATGGTCACATGCTTGTCATGTGACTCTTCTGCTAGTGAACTTGTTGTTTATAACAAAAAATATTCTCAAGCAAAGATATTGTTGTAGGCTATCTGTATATATGGTGGAAGAAGTATTGAGCCATTGACCACAGTCTATGATTATCAGTGTGCCATTCCAGTCTTGTTATACATATGGCTGAGTAATGCTCAATTGCAGCCACCCAAATCAAATTACATTTATGTACCTACTGCAGAATACCTTTGAAAATCCATATATGGTGCTCTAAACTTGCATCCTAGAGAAACTATGGTGTTTAAGGCCAATTCATTTAGTAAAATTGCTTAGATGACACAAAAATGGGCTTGCTGCTTAAAAGATCACTTCATCACACAATTACTATCAGTTTAAATCACACTGTATTTTTTTCTGAGCATCTACAGACTATATACTTACATTCTACATCAAGATGGATAGAGAATAGAATAGTGAGGATGTGGTGTGCAGTTATGGAAGTGATTCATTACTAGGGGTTGATTTATTAGTGGGTCATGCCCAGTACTACATGGTGTATATATTCTATATGTCAAATTGCCAGTTATTTTCTTTTCTTTTCAAATATGAATATACTATAAATTAGTCTACCTTTCAGTAAGCACCTCAGTCCATTGTTTATCTGCATGACCAAGTGTATTCCACTAGTCATGTGCTGCATTTCCATCAGCATCAAGTTTCTTTCATAGCCCTCAAATAGTAAGAAATGGCAGTAGCATCAATACTCACAGAATTATTGCAGACATAACTAAGCAACAATGGACTGCAATCAGCTTACCATATCATGCAAATATCCTCACTGGATGCACTTAGGTTAACCCTTTCAATAATACTTTGGCTGGATTATGGCACCATTGCTAGAATCTAAAGCACTTGACAGGTTGTACCCAACTCACATGACCCTTGGATGAATGTTAATAAATGGGCCTTGAAGTTTGTAACATCTAGATGTGCCTTGTGTCATTGATAAATATATGACATCTAACAGGACTAATAGTCAAGGGTTGTGAATACCACACTAGCAGAGAGCCAGCTAAGTGGCACTTACAATACATGGCCTTAAAGAGGCATATGTGAAATCATCTAGCCATATTTACTAGACCTTGAGCCAGGCTAGGCTGAATAGTTACCAGTTAGAGGATAATTTGATCTCTTCTACCAGGCTCAATTACTCTGCTTAAGCACTTGTGATTTTGCTGGTAAAAACTGTCTGGAGGTATACTATTAATATCTTCCTTCTTGTAAAATGCTTGATATTTAGTCTCATTCAACACCCCTAGATGAAATACCATGAGTAAACACACTCCCAAAACTAAATGTCATCACACAGACATGCTGAGCAAAGACACAACCCAGCTGAATTGGAGATAGAAAAAAAAGCAAAAGTATAGCATTAGCATCACATAATTCAACAGGGAAAAAAGAACAGACAAAAAAGGGCAACCACTCTTGTTTTCTCTAGACCATGTACAATCAACACCAACAAGTTTATGACTGAATTATCAAATCAGTGCTGAGCTAACTTATCCAACTATTTCTGGTGATAACTGCTTACAAGAAGCCATAGCATATATTGTGGTGCCATTATGAATCACAAGTAGTACAAGGAGGCTCCTGTTCTGACCAGTCTTAAAGGAGAGGTATCTGAACAATATCAGACCAATAAGCACACAGTAGGTGATGAACCCCAATATGCTAAGTAGAAACACTGATTTTAAGCATTTAAACCAAATAACAGGGTAGTGACTCACCTTTGGTCTCTACCATTCTCAGCAAGCTGTATTAGAAGGTATGCTTGATATAATACTGGCCCTTTTCACAACTATAGTTGCCACACTGCTGCCACAAGTTCTGCCAACATTAAAGTGGGGAGTAAAAGTCTATTGCCCTGGATCAGTTGTATAGGGAAAATAATATGGGGCTTTATCCACCCAAAGGGCATCTGTTAGTGGAGGATCATATCATGCTTACCAAAAATAGCCAAAAAAAAAGCTTGATCAAACTTGCAATAATCTGTACAAAACCTTGGATATAGTAATACTACAAGCTATAGGGTAGAGGGGGTTACTGCCATCTGTCAACAGTCCACTGATCCAGCTGTGCATCCCAAGTTGAAACAAGTGAATCTCCTCAACTTGGGAATTAGTTGCAATACACTCACATACACCTGAGTATTTCCATTTATCAAAGAAAAAAATATATCCCCTTGAAGGGGTTTCTATTCTGCATACCATAGATGCTGAAAAGACAGGTTGAAGAGCTAACCTGAATGACAATTGGATGGCATATGCATGTCCAAATATACTGATCATCTTGATTGAATGTTAAGAGGCAGTGTCAGAACAGAAGAGTAAGGCATGCAAGTAAGAGCCAGATCAGCAGCATACAAAGGCTATGCTTTTAAGACCTACTGATATTGTAGTGCACATTATGGATGGCAGCTGCACATGTAGGAGATAGTGTATGGCCAGTAGTACCCAATGACATCTTGTAAATACAGGATCTTGGTCATAAGGCACTATCTGATAGTAATGGTTCAGTGTGAGAGTATAAGGGCAAACATGTTAATGTTAAGTGGTCTAGTTTATTATAGTCAGCTTTGTGTGTTAAGTTTGAGGGCTAATTGGATTGGCACATGACTGTCAAGGGCAAGAAGACTCAGTTATATGCAAGACAACAGACTAACATTTGTATGTATCTGTCAAGGGTGAGAAGACTATGTACAGGTGTTAAAACTTTTCATCCCACTAAAAAGAAACTGTTAAAACCTATACCAAGATGAGTATACTTTTAACCAGTTCCTCTTTTTTTTAAATGAAACTCTTGATGCTGGAGGAAGATCAGAACTCTGGGGTACTCCAGAGAGTTCTGGGGAAATCTAGAAAGGGTTTCAATGGTTGAATGGGACTTGGCTTCACCTTATGTGGTGTACCCTTGCACTCCTCCATTGTCCTGATTTACATAGATGTTGGGGTAGGTAATAAGGCTGTCTTTATGCTCAACAGGAGGAACAGGCAGGACAAGGAGAGTCAAGCCTAGTTATGGGGGTGAGGCTTTACAACTCCTTCAAGAATATCATATAGCCTCAGAGGTACTCCAGAGTAACCCAGAGGGTCAGAGTGAGTCCAAGGCTCAAGCAGAGTGAGGATGACAACAAGAGAGTTTTCTGGTGTTTTTGTCAATATTTGTACTCTGGTACAAGATACAAAACTATCTAGAAGTGTAATAAAATGAGATAGGTGCAAACTCAGAAGCAAAGCAGATGTCTAGATATCTAGGAAATAAATGGAGATGTCAGGAAGACAATGTCCAATCATGTCAGACTGAAACTGAAGGGTGACAGGATGAAACAGGGAAGAGCAAGAAACAGGAATGAAACAGGAATAGTAACAATGATGGTAATGGTAACTGACTGGGAACAGTAACAGAGTTATATTGGAACAGTCCAGAGATAACAAAGGGGAACTAGAGTAGTACTTAACTGGAGCAGAGATAGACTGAAAGCAGAATGGGGTGGAGTGGGAGCAGAAGCCTGGGGAAGCATATAATGCTGAGGGGTGGAAAGCATACATGTGTAGCTGGGGAAGACTGGAATGGTGACAGAGGGCTGGAGTTGCCTGGAGGGAAATCAGAGGGCTGGAGTGGCTTACTAGATGCAAAGACCAATTGTAAGCCAGGTCAGAATGGGGTCAGAATTCAGGTCAGAGGTCCAGAATATGACAACAGGTAAATACAGGTAAGTAGTGTAGAAAATGAAAGAGCTTATCTCAGTCATGTGTGAGACAACAGACTGAGGTATTCTGAACTAAGCAAGTACATTATATATACTAATATGAATGTATTCTATAATCAATGTAATGATAGCATTTATAAAACTGCCAGACTGAAACATAAAGTAACAAAAGATAAAGTACATACATGAGATGGTAACAAGGGAAATGAATGGGACTGCAATGCATCCCAAGCATGTAATGCTGCAGCCTGCATGCATGTCTGCTAGATACAGTACATATTATGTTTCTGGCTGCATGTGTGCTTGATGATCCAACACTTCCCCTCAAGCTGTGCAGAGCCCAAGCTCAGTAGCAAAGTGCTTGACCTTTGAAGATGGAAGAGCTTTGGTGAGAGTGTCAGTGACCATATTGGCAGTGGAACAAAAATAAAGATGGATTTTTCCATTATCAATGATCCAATGAATAAAGTGAAAGTGAATGTCAATATGTTTGGTATGTGCATGGTATTGGTGATCATGAGCAAGGGCAATGGCAGATTGATTGTTAGAAAGAAGAATGATGGGATTGAAAAGTTGAGTGAAGATCTTAGCAATGAAAGAGTAGAGCCAGAGGGCTTTTTTAGTAGCATGTGTAGTGGTGATGTACTCACTCTCTGTGGTTGAAAGAGATACAATGTCCTGCTTCTTGGAGGCCCAGGATATGGCTTCTTCATCAAGGAGAAAAGTGTAGCCAGAAATGGCCTTGCAATCTTCTGCCATGCTCTCATTGATATTAGTATATTCCTATAGGGCTTTTGCAATACCTCCATATGTAAGGTGCAGGTCCCTAGTGCCAATAAGGTACCTGTAAATGCATCTAATGGTGTTCCAATATGGCATGCCAGGATTGCTGGTGAATCATGAGATAGTGGCAACAGCATACAATATGTCAGGGCAGGTTCTGAGTGCCACATACATGAGGGAACTGACAGCTTTGCAGTACAGGATATGCTGTATGGCTGCATATTCAGCACTGGATGAGGGAGACTGACTGGTGGTCAATTTTAGCTGAGGTTCCATGAGTGTGGAAACAGGCTTGAGTTTATCAAAGCTGAAACAATGGGTAATGGAGTCAAGGTATGAGTGCTGGGAAAGAAAGATAGTGCAGGTGTCATGATTGTGGATCACCTCAACTCCCAGGAGCCAGTGGAGTTCTCCAAGATCTGTAATCTCAACATGCTTTTGAATCTGCACCTTAATTGTCCATATAAGAGCAAGGGTCAAGGCAGCTATGGTGCAGTTGTCAACATGTACAACAATGATGACAAGGGACTGCTGAGCATGCTTAACAAAGATGGCTTGATCAACTGCATACTGTTTAAAGCAGAGGTCCTTAACTAAGATCTTAACTAGTTTTTGGTACCAGCAGTGACTGCTCTGTTTAAGTCCATAGAGCATCTTGTGCAATCTACAAACATGGTGAGAATGGTTGGAATTGGCATATCCAGGTGGCTGACACATGTAAATGCATTCTTCATCTCTGAGCTCTCCATTGAAATAGGCTCCCTTGATGTCAATTTGATATAGCTTGAGATTGAGCTGGGCAGCAAAGGTAAAAACAGTACAAATTGAGGTAAGTTTGGCAATGGGGGCATATATATTAAAATAGTTAATACCCAGGACTTGCAAAAATCCTTGCACAACAAGACATGCTTTATAGTGCACAATAGTTCCTGCAGTATCCTTTTTAGCATGGAAAATCCATTTGGAACCTACTATATTGGCTGCAGAAGGTGGGTCAACAAGTTCCCAGGTGCCAGCTTTGCACAATGTATTGAGTTCATTATTGATACCCTGTTCCCATAGTGGCCAATCCAGATGGCATTTCATCTTAGCAAGGAAGGCAGATTCAAGAGCCTCAGCCTTTGCAATGGTATTGTTGAGAACAAGTACCAGTTTGACATTGTCATCATAGATGTCTGCTGTAAGTATTTCATTGGCTGTTTTCACCCCTTCAAGAGTGGTGGAGCTAATATCTGGTTTGCATGTGACCACTTCCTGAACTGGGTTGGGAAGCTGAATGCTGCAAGATGGAATAGAGTCAATGGCCTTGCCATGAATTATGTCAAGAACATGTTGAGAGGGTTGGTGAATGCATTTTGGGCAAGATAAGGCAATAGGGGCTGAAGGTGGTGGCTAATTAGGAATATTAGATGTGGCTTGTATAGCCAATGGCACTGACTGGGCTATGGTGGCATTAGGTACAGTGGCATGGGGCTGGTGGTTAGATAATGGCATATGCATGACATTGGCTTCAAGTGAGATTATGACATCCTCCCCCTTGATGTCATGGCAGGTCTTCTGCCAATAAATGTTGCATTCAACAGTAACAATCCACTTCACCAGCCAGTAGACATTGTAAGCATTCTCAAATTGATTTTCAATGTCCATTTAGCAGACTTTATTGGCCCTCCAGGCTAGTTTATGTCCATGCATGGTTCTAGCATACATCACAGATCTCCACTCTCAGACATGGCTGAGATTGGGTGGCCACCTGAAAGCAACTTCATATTATATCAAGCCAGCTAGGACTTTGGTGGGTATCCAATTTTTCAGCCAGATAACATCCCAGGCAGCCTTCCCCCATAGAAACTTTGGCAAGCCACTTGTATGCAGAAGAGTGCAGATATACTTAAGGATTGTGCAGTTGAGCTGTTCAGCAATGCCATTGTGCTGGGGAGTTTCAGGCACAGTGAAACATTGGGCTATTCCCTGGTGGCACAGGTATGTGACAAATTCTTTTCCTTGATACTCACTGTCATGATCCAAGTGGAGCAGTTTCACCTATGTGGCAAGCTGTCAATTGAGCCAAGCCTCAAAAAACCAGTAGGCTGCAAAGGTCTGACTCTTCTGGTGAAGAATATACAGGTAGGTAAGTCATGAGTAATCATTTGTAAATGTCACATAATAACAGTGATCTCCTAAGGTTGTAATAGGTGCTGGCCCCCAGACATCAGACCATACCAGTGTACCAATGGAAGCTGTGTGCTCCCCCTCACAAACCTTTGCAATAGGCTTGTGGGTTGCCTTCACATATACACATGACTTGCAGAAGGTGCCTTCATCCTTTGTCATGTCAAATTTCAAATCACTGACCAGTCCCCTTTCCACAAGGCTCTGAGTGACAGATGGAGCAATATGCCCATAACAATGGTACAGTTGCATGACCATCATAAGCTCAGTAGCAGCAGTTGTGGATTTATGATTATGCACAACCTGGTATAAGCTCTTGAAGGTGTGTGGTATCCTGCTGATTGTGTTGCCATCTGATCTCCATATTGTGCAGAAACTGTTTGCAAATGTAGTTGAGAGCCCAAGCTCATTAAGACAGTCAATCAACACTAGCATGTATCTAATCTTAGGCAAGAATAACATCTCAGTAAGTCATAGCTTGATTGAGTCATATCCATTTAGTATCTCAATTACCATGTCACCAACACCAGTTGCAATAAATTTCTAACAGTTTGCAGCAGTGAATGATTTGTTCAGAATAGTCCCAAAGTTTTCAAAATGGTTGTGATACAAAGAAATGTAACAGATCAATCCTAAATCAAAGAGTTCAATTTGACAGGTATGAGTACTGTTATGCTTGGTGATGTCAGTATTCAACAATGAGCTATAAACCCTAATCAAGGGCTACAATGTCAGTGTTGATGTGATGAGAGTAAAGCAAATATATAGGAGCTCTAGTGAGGCCACTTGATCAAAGGATACAAATGCTCAAGACTGGAGCTTGAGACATGCTAAGGCTACAGTATTTATACAGTACAGAATGGTGCATGGACCAAGACCCTGATGGGAATATTCCCACAGACCCTGAGGCACCATCAAATGAAAAAGAAGCACTTGTGAGAATAGCCAATGGCTAAAGAGAATGAGGCTTCTAAAATAAAAGACCAACAGAAATAAAAACCAGGCAAAAGACATGAGGCTAACCCTATGCCCTGGGTCTAGACCTGTCATGTGACCCATCATGTGCCTAGATAAGATAAAAGATTAGATAACCACATGGAAAGATAAGATAAGGTCACATGATCAAAAAATGAAAAATGCGAACTATAACAAGTACACTTATCATGTGCCTCCATAGTGATGTCCTCATCATATGCATCAGGGGCAGCACAATTGACAAACACTTTGTCTCCAACTAGCTGCACTCTGGCCTTCTTCAGGTCCCAGACATCTTCAAAAACATTTTCATCTGTGACCAAGAACCAATCTGGTATGTCTTCATTATTGTCTGCATCTGCTGACTCCTCAGGTAACAAGCTGGAGATCCAAATTTCATCACTCAAGTCATCCAGGACATTAAAAATACCATATTCCAAATTGGTGTCTTCATTCACAACATTAGTGACATTGCTCACAGTAGGTTTCTTTTCACTGCTGTTCTTCTTATGGAATACAGCTAAATGCTCTGTAGAGCCATATTCCCAGCATTTCAGTGCATTATGCCTCCAGTGCCTGTACCCACCATTAGTGGTGTGCTGTCCTTTTCCTCATCTGTGTACAGGGATTAACAAGTTGATAGTTATGGCCTTATCTTTATTGTGGTCTTTTCCATTAAAATGGTTCGAATATTTTGCCTTTTGACACTCTGCTTTCTCAGTAATTACAGAGATAAGGATGTTGGAGTCAAGGGTTTTGATGAAGCTGAAAAGCTAGGCAGTGGTAAGTTAACTCAAGGCAAAGTTAGTGAGCAGGCTGGGAAGGGATTTGATGATGGTAGACCAGTAATCTGTTTCATCAATGATAACACCAATGGTCACTAATTCTTCTTGTTTAGTTTGCAGCCCATCAAGGAATTGGTGAACATTGCCTCCTCTGGCCAATTTGAACTCCAAAAATTGTGTACACAGATCTGTCTGTGCATATGCTCCCTTTTCTATATATTCCTTTGTTATCTTATTTCACATTCCAGTGACATTCATTTGCTTTTGAACATGCAAAGCAGTCAAGTCAGGAATTTGCTGGGTAAGTAAATGTTTGGCCACTCATTCATCCTTCAACCACTTATTCACTTCATCCTTCTGATTCACAGTCATTGGAGGTGCATGACTGGATTTGACAGTGGTGCCATCAAAATGGCCCCATAGCTCCTTGGCCTTGATAGCAACCTGGAAGTGGAAAGCAAAAATGGCCCAGTTTGTGCCTTTGACCTCAAGTTTTGGCATGTTGCTGGAAAGGGTGTTGGTGGAAATGGATACAGCAGTGGTTATTGTGGTGAGATTGAATTTAGTCAATACACAGGGGAATCAGGGCTCATAACCTGTTAAGTTTGAGGGCTAATTGGATCAGCACATAACTGTCAAGGGTGAGAAGACTTAGTTGTGTGCAAGACAATGGACTAACATTTGTATGTATCTGTCAAGGGTGAAAAGACTATGTACAGGTAAGTACAGGTAAGTAGTGTAGAAAATGAAAGAGCTTACCTCAGTCATGTGCGAGACAATGAACTGAGGTGTTCCAAACTAAGCAGGTACATCATATATACTGGTATGGATGTATTCTATAATCAATGTAATGACAGCATTCATAAAACTGCCAGACTGAAACATAAAGTAACAAAAGATAAAGTACATACACAAGATGGTAACAAGGGAAGTGAATGGGACTGCAATGCATCCCAAGCATGTGATGCTGTAGCCCGCATGCATATCTGCTAGATACGGCACATATCATGTTCCTGGCTGTGCACGTGCTTGATGATCCAACATTGTGGGACACTAGATACTTGCAGTTACTAGCCCTGTCTGACTCTCATGTCCACTGATGTATGCTGCCTTAAGTTCACAAGACGGTTTCTCTAGTAGGGTTGCGGATAGGTTCGGCTGTGGTGCCGAGGTAGTCTAACCTACACTCTACCACGTACCTCGTGCAAATGATGTATGGGCTTGCATGGATTTTGGTAGCTGGCCATTAGGTCGTGATCACAGGAGTGTCTGAATAGTACTCAGCAATCAACCATGGCACCTACTATCTTTCATGATATACAATAGCCAGCCTGTTGTTGTCACTCACCTTCCCCCTATTGCAGAACGTTTGATTTGTTCAAACCTTGAAGCTCGAGGTGCGTTCGACGTTGCCAGTAATTCAGTTTGCTCAGCCTCACCTCCTGGACCGCCCAGTTCTCAACCCACACGACGGACTTGTCCCCTATTGTCATCAGCACGACGGGCAGTGGACCGTAAACCTCTTAGTTATAGCCAAAAATTCGGTCGCGAAACGTGTCTGTGACATCTGAGCCCGGTCACTGCCAAAACAAATTGTCAAGAGTTTGTTAAAGCCGCTAGGAGGATCTCAACGACCATGGCAGAGGCCACCAAAATCTGACTACGACACGGCGATAACAATGACGTGTCCTCTTCAGTGTTCGGTATTCCAAGTAGGGTCCACTTGACAAAGATTGTAGAAGACTGCAGTAGTATCTTGCTTGCCCGAGTCCCTCCAGCTGATGCACTCGAACAGTACCTCAGATGATCAAAAGATTTCATTAAGAATTCTCTTAAAAGGTGAGATGAGAACGTGAGAGAATGTCTAGACCTTGGTTGGGTGGTTTGGACTACCTCAGCGTATCTCATGAGCACCTCTTTTCATCAAAATATAACACCCCGGTCCGCCGACTGCAGTTGAATTCGTCTTTCCACATAGCTGCCAGTTGCTGCACTTTACGTGAAACCGGGTGTCCTGTCTCTCGGTTCGAGAGTTCTTGTGTCTTGGGTCATGGAGTATTCGTGCATCCTTTAACTCGTGTTTGATCTCTTTATCCTTCATTCACAGGTTTCGTTTACAGATGCAGATTGTGTGGGTCCGTGTACAACCCTAGTCACTCCAGTTCAACATCACTACAGAACCCCACGTGATGCACCAATGGCACCATCATGAATCCATAACGCTATCCAAGTATGACGTTGACTGAGTTTCAATCACTCAATGCACATTTAGGCGACATGTCCAAACAACGGAGACGCAATTGGGCAGTGGTGTCGAAGAGATGTGATGAAGAGGGAAAAAGGTACCCAATTCACATTAAACACTGCACATGGCCACGCGACAGGCCAAAGAAGACCTCTGGAGGTTTCATCTGGTATCATCGAACAGAATCTCCGAAAGCCAAGAAGAGAGATGGATTCAGGGTCTGACGATCGGACGAAAGTTTTGTCCATCTGCCACTTGGGTGAACAACGTCAAAGGGGAGATATACTCAGATACAGCATCTTTGTTTCTGGCATAACTAGCCACTTGGTATGGTAGAGAAAACTCTAATGCGACCATCTCTCACCAGCATTACCATATGACGGTTAGGGTCTTACAGTTTCATATCTGCCGGAGTGGCCACGTGGGTATCATCGTTCACCAAGACACCTTGACTGGTTGTATGTCCACCAGAAACTGTGATAGCAAGGAATCAACATGTAGACATATGGTACGTGACCTCAAAAACACGTACCAATGGTCCCGGTCAGCACTATTTTACAGTAATATTTGCGAGATCTCAACAGTAGCTACGCCATATGAAATGATCACTGAACAGTGGCTAGAGGGCAGATCGACCACGCCCACTCTCAGTTTATCCAATGCTCAAGTGACCGGTGAAGGTTATCTAGGGGTATGCTATCGGTATCTCCCTTCTTGTGATCTGCCCCATGTTCAATATCATCCAACAGCCCTAGATGAAATGTACAAGCAGATACACTTCAAAAACTAACATGATCATATCGAGACACTGGACAGAGACACAATCGATTGTAGGTCAAAAAAGGCAAAAGTCAGGCATATTCCGACATGAAACAAAGAACACAGACAATAATAGAGCAGCTTGTTGTATTTTTTCCAAACCATGTACAGTCAATATTGATATGAGTAAGACTGCATCATTAAGTAAGTGCTGAGTTGAGTGACAACTGTTTCTAGTGACTTCTGCTCACAAAAGACTGTACCATGCATCATGCTGCTGTCACGAACCACGAGTAATACAAGGGGGACTCCATTCCAACCGACCATGAAAGTAAAGAAGTACTTGAACAACTTCAGGCCAATAAGCACACAGTGGACAGTGAACGCTAATATGCTAGTGGGCCTGCTGGCCTTTAGCACTCCTACCAAATAATGGAGCAATGTCTCACGTTCGATCTCTGCCTGGCCAATCAGTCATACTAGAAGACACATCTGGAGAAAGAATAATCTTTCTTGCAACCATATTATTCCTATTTTCCCCACAAATTCTGTCAAGATCGAGTGAACAGCATAGAGGCTATCCCCTGGGCTGATTATATACAGCATATACTGTAAACTTTGTTCAACTGAACTGCATCTTTCAGTTTGAGAATAACATTAGACTTACCGCGAACGGCCAAATAAGCTCAGCCTAACTTGCAATATTCTGTGCAAAACCTGCACCATAGCTGTCCCACATGCTACAGAGCAGGGGAGGGTGACTGCCGTCCACTAAATGTATGATCAACCAGTTGTGCACTCTAAGTTGAAATCAATGGATCTCCATGAGATGGAAACAAGTATGGAATACATTGCAGCACTCACACAAATGCGACCACCACAACATATTTAAGAAAGAAGTATACCCACTTGATGGGGGTTTCTATTCCGCATGCTGAAAGACACTGCAAAGACGGGCTAAGAATCCGACCGGACTGAATACACACATCCAAATATACTGGACATCACAATCAAAAGCTTGTTGATCACAGTGTGGTTCCCATATTGTACAGCTTACTGTTTCACCATGACATTTCTAACCCTTCGTTGTCTACCCAACGTGTTAGCGGAATGAGACTCCGCAGCCCTTTAAGATTGTTTACCATTTCTCATAACATCCTCAGTCGTTTCTACGCCCCGACTGAGTCCTTATATTCATTAAAGCTTACAAGCAGTGTCAGACCAAAAGAGTGAGACATGCAACTAGGAATTGAGTCAGCATCATGCAGATGCCGTGCTTCTAAGACATACTGCTATAGTAGCACACACATCGCGAACGGCAGCTGTACATGCAAGACACATTGCACGCTCTGTGTCACTTGATGCATCTTGGAAGAGTAGAATTCTGGTCACAAGTGATACTGGCATCGGGTCCAACTCAGGACAGATAGATTGTGTGAGCCTATGTACCTACAACGGGGTCAGCTCTGAGTCACTCCTACATCTGTTGTAGCAAAGAAGGCAAGTGCTAATTTTGCTGTCGTAAATCACGAACGGTTAGCTTCATCGTTACCGCCGGACTTCCCCTAGTCCCTCCACATGACGTACTGACTCGTGGCGACATTAAGCATCCACAATACTATCCAAGTATGGCGATAGAAGACAGTCGATCGTCTGACGTACAACTGAGCAGCAAAGTGGTAAACAAAGGAAGTAGTGGTAAGCGCATGGACTTGAGGGGTCTAAGGGACAAGGGCATACTCATTTGACTCCGAACATTCTACACGGCCACGGGGTAAGCCAATAAATATATCTGTGTTAATATCGAGGGTTAACAGATAGAAACCTCGAAAACCCAAAGACAGAACGTCCGAACCAGATTAAGAGCTGAACATTGGGGTTTTCTTCGCCCGCCACTTTGATGGGTCGAGCAGGTTCACGTAGGTGGACAGATAGTATCTTTGTTCCTGGCATTGTTGAATTTCGGTAAAGAAAGTTGTATAGTGGGACTATCTCTCTTCGGGGTTGCTTATACGATGAATGGCGGTCTAGTGACCAGACCGTCTATGCGAGGCAATACAATCACTCACCAGTTTGGCTCGGAAAGGTACGGAGCAATGTCAATTCTTAAAGTCTAGCCGGCGTAGAGACAAAAGCTTAGTACGCGAGTCATTTGAGGCGCCGAGGATCAACGTTTCAACTCTACAGCTCTGGCCGAATCAGGTAGGTCTGCATTGATGTAGTTGCGGGCGTAGTGGGCATCATCACTTGAGGTTCATAGCCACTAACTTGCAGCACAACTCTTATAAGTCGTGACGCCTTGAATTTTACTGGCCCACAATGTTTTGACAACACCATAACGGAGTTGGTGACATCTATGACCACGTGGCACAGATGTAACCATAAGACATATACTAGTAATCGGTACAGTAGGAAGGGTCGTAATGTATGTGACTGGATGCAGATAAAAACCTCAGCCCTTAGGTTTATACAGAGAGTGCAGGATAATGCGTTGTTCCTCCACGTTACTGTGCTATTCCATCCCAGTATGTGCTAGAATGCTGGCCATTCCGCTGAAAAGTCATCATGACGATGGAGCTAGATAGTAATTTGATCCTACCCAACTTACCAGAGTCAGCTGGTCCGATGGTGATGTGGCTGGTGAAGATCGCCTGAGGCAGTTCTACCGATATCTCCCTCCTTGCTAAGCGCTCCATGCTTAGTATCATACGACATCCCTAGATGCAGTATCACAGGCGAGCGCACTTTTTGAAACGAACAGGGTCGTACCGAGATGCTGAACAGGGACACGACCCAGCTAAATTGCAGAAAAGAAAACAGCTAGCTTAAGGATCAGTTACACTCGACGCCAAATAAAGAGCACAAACAAGAAGACAAGGGATTCTTGCCCATTCTTCAAGCCACGCATAAGGGCCAGCGATAAGAGCATGACTGGACCGTTAGATCAGTATTAAGCTGACCGGACCTGCTGTCCTCGGTGATATATACCCACATAACATTATAGCATACATCGTGCTGCCATCCCGAACTACGAGCATGACAAGTTCTTTACTCTTCCGACACGCCCTGAAGGCGAAGAAGTACTTGTATAATGTCAGGCCAACAAGGACGCAGTGGACGATGAACACCAATATGCTGAGCAGTCCAACCGATTAGAGGCATTCACAATGGCGGAGCCAAGACTCACCTCTGATTCCTGCCGTGTCCATTCAGCCGTATTAGGAGACACGTTTGGAAAAGGTACGCCTTCGGTTGTAACCAAATCATTGTTATTGTTCCCACAAATTCCGTCAAAACCAAAATGGATAGTAGGAAAGCTATCGCCCTGCACTGATCATATAAAGCATATACTGTGGACCGTGTCCAACCAAACTGCTTCTTTCAACAGAAAAACTACATTAGACTTACTGCGGGCTGCCAGAATAAGCTCGAGCAAGCTTGCAAGGATCTGCGCGAAACCTGGAGCATAGATGTGCCACACGCTGCAGAGCAAAGGAGGGTTGCGGCCATCTGCCAAGTATATCGCCAACCAGGTATGCATTCTGAGTCGGGATAGGCGAGTCTTTGTCGAGATAGGTGTGGGATAAATTATAGCGCACTCACATGCATGCGAGGATTGAGACATAGCGAAAAAAGAAATATACCCACTTGAACGGGTTTTTATTCGGCATACTGTGAGCATATTCAGGCAGCTGTCCTGAATAATAATCAGACCGGATACGCACGTCCAAATGTACTGAACATCCTCATTAAAGGTTAAAAACCAGTGCCAAACCAGAAAGGTGAAGCATACGGCTAGAAGTCGGATTAGCACCATGCAAGATGCTATGTACTTAAAATATACCGCTATGATAGTGCAGGTCGCGAACGGCAACTACACGTAGAAAAGCGTTCACATCATTGAGACCACCCGAAGACATTTGCACAAGCAAAATCTTGGTGGCAAGGGATCGACTGCCCGATAATTGATAAGTCTAGTTCTGGTGCGAGGGTGTGAGGTTGTGTATGTCGGCGCATAGACTAAGTAGTCCAACTCATCACGTACAACTTTGTATGACCTCACGTACCCACAATAAGATCAGCCCTGCATTAGTTTCACATCGGCAACAAGGTGCTAACGGTGAAAAGGATGTTGTCATAAAGTTTGCTCAGCCGTCGGCGCGGCTGCATAATTTGACAGCTCCCACCAGGGACAGCTATTTAGGTTGGACCAATGGCGAACCCTCCGTTCGCGTACTGGCCCTTGTAGCCCATTTTTCAATTCATTGGCAGCGGAACCGAACATTTCACATTTCCTAGTACGGCTTCGTGCTTGCTGTTTCTAGATGCCCCCCCCCCCTCAGTTTCTGTCTATATTTGTGATCAATACAACACCGTAAAAAACACTGTGTTACGGATAGATAAAGCTTGTGGATACGATCGTCTTCATTCGATTGAGGGAACTCTTCTTGCGAAACATTCCATCACTAAATGAGAACTCTATCTCGAGTTTCGAGATTTCTGTATAGGTTTTAGGGTTCTTTAGCCCAACTCACGAAAATTGAATGGAACGATGCTAACCACCTTCATTCGACTCAACTTATTGCATCCTTCATGAGAAACGATGGAAGAGGCATTTTTCACGCTGTAGTCTGATTCAGACCGCATGCACCATGATGGTGTCCTGGATGACTACGACAACGCTTTGAAGTACTGCGTCAGTCCCCAGTTCGGTGTCTTGAGGAGTACAAAGCTCACGTAAGAGGATTATTCCATGGGCAGACCGGAATACATGCCCCGAAACACTCTACTGTGGGGGATTGGGGCCATATTTAATTCTCCAATATCCAATTCTAGGAACATCAGACTACCAAGTAAGACACCAACTTTGCGGCCGTGATGAACGCAAAGGTGATAAAAAAAGAAGTAAGAAAATTGATTTCATGTAATTTCCTGAGCTCACCTCCGGTGAACAGAATGATCCTGATCATACAACCCAACACAGGAATGGGTCATACCGACACCACATAATGCACAAGAAGTGCAGCATGCGACCCGACGACAAGCTCTGCAAAACAGTCAAGCGAAAGTCATGGTGACACCAGTCACCTCAGTACTCTGGTGGAAGAGGCATCAGCAACTCATCTGTTTGTTATGTTACATTCTGAAGACTTTTACAAACCTAGCGAGGCCTACGCGAGGGTTAGCAGAGGCTCTGATTGGACAATTAATATACTAGTCCTTCTTAATCCGTACTATTCCTTTTATATTTCGATGCGCGGCGTTTGCGCAGACATCCTGGGTTGCTGCCGAGTGACTACCCGACCTATGTCCGCATGGCTAGGTTAGGAGTAAGACCATTTGCGCATGCAGGGTAGCATTCTGGAAGCAAGGAATCAAAAGCAACGGGACCATGATTCATATGGTCTTACCACCACAAACATTCTCAGTGCACCTCAGTACGATAAGCGTAAGGTCTCAGAGAGGTGTGGTGAGGATATAATACACCCAATTGATACTGAACACCATGCGCAGCCATCAGATACGCCTGTTGAAAGGGTCGAAGGTGCTGGTGACTGATATCATTTAGAGGCTTCGTGGGTTCCAATATAAAGGACCGTCATCTCAGAGAATCATTTTCAGTCGA
Source organism: Pulveroboletus cf. rosaemariae (assembly GCA_038089275.1). Classification (NCBI taxonomy): domain Eukaryota; kingdom Fungi; phylum Basidiomycota; class Agaricomycetes; order Boletales; family Boletaceae; genus Pulveroboletus; species Pulveroboletus cf. rosaemariae. Next base: position 47,019 of record JBBPKN010000133.1, on the reverse strand, counting down.
CTCGACTCGATATTTGTTGTTCCGTGGAGACTGTGTGTCGCACAAGAAGACTTTTTTTTTTTGTTTGATGGTGGTATTCCGACACTGCCCAGGGAGCTGAGAGTCGGCGAAAAGGTGTGACACGCATCTAAAAATCACTAAAATAACGAGTGGTTATACGAAGACCCTTCCCTGGCAAAGCCACACCCAAGCAACCCATAAAGCAAAGTATCAGAGCATCACTCACCCGTAACTACATCGTTTGAACTGGTTTGTGTCGCTCGGACTGCTGTCGCAACGCTGCTGCACCCAAATCTTAAAGTCGACAATGCATCAGTAAGGAGCTAGCTGAGAGTACTACCCATCTATCTGAACTGCTACCAACTTCGAGTCATCCATCGTTGAAGGTGGTCATGAGCAACGCGTTTGGCAATGTTGGGTTTGAAGGTCCCACGAACACCGTTCGAGGTGCTAGGGGTAACACCGTCATTAACAGGGCTCGTTGGTCGTCAATCGTGGTAGACGCGCAGCTGCCGTGGACGTCATGGTCGTTGACGCAGAGAGCGAAGAATGGCAGCATTTGAACCGCACAAACTGGCGCGGGTTGGGTCTAGCAGATCCGATTAAAAACATCGAGGTGCGTTCATTCTGAATTTCTCTCCGGCTCGTACCTTCACAACCAGTCCAACAGGACAAGTGGCTCTTGTTGCCTGCCTTCCTCCAAGTGAAAGGTCTCGTCAAACAGCACATCGATTCGTTCAACTACTTTGTCGATACCGATATCAAGAACATTGTCAAAGCTAATAACAAAGTCACTTCGGACGTCGATCCCAGATTCTGGCTCAAATACACCGACATCCACGTTGGCTTTCCTGACCGCACCGATCTAGACGCTATCGACAAGAGTATTACCCCTCATGAATGTCGGCTACGCGACATAACCTACAGTGCACCCATCCTCGTCACGATCCAGTATACCCGCGGTAAAAATGTCGTGCGGAGGCCGAACGTGAATATTGGTCGCTTGCCCATCATGCTGCGTAGCAACAAGTGTATCTTGACTGGGCGTTCCGAAGCACAATTGGCACGCATGTCCGAATGCCCGCTCGATCCCGGTGGGTACTTTGTCGTGAAAGGCACCGAAAAGGTCATCCTTGTCCAGGAACAGCTGAGCAAGAACCGAATTATTGTGGAAACGGATTCCGTCAAGGGCATCGTCCAGGCTTCCTGCACCTCGTGAGCATCGACGTGTCATCTCCTACAGGATCTTCCCTTATGGTATCCGTATTCATCTAGTTCAACGCATGGTGGTCTCAAGTCCAAAACCTACGTAGCTACTAAAAAAAGCAGGATATATCTTCGTCACAATTCAATTCACGAGGACGTCCCAATTGCCATCGCTCTAAAGGCTCTCGGTATCCAATCAGACAAAGAAATCCTTCTACTCACGGCTGGTACCACGGAAGCCTACAAGTCTGCCTTCGCCGCAAATTTAGAAGAAGCTGCTAAACTTGGGATATTCACTCGCCATCAGGCTCTGGAATGGGTTGGGTCTCGAGTAAAGGTTAATCGCAAGGTAGTGGGTCCACGAAGGCCAGCCTGGGAAGAGGCACTAGAAGCGCTAGCGACGATCGTGTTAGCTCATGTGCCTGTCGTTGGGTTGGATTTTAGGTCAAAGGCTATCTTCGTCGCGACTATGACCCGTCGCGTTCTCATGGCCATGGACGATGGGAAGATGGTCGACGATCGTGACTATGTTGGTAACAAACGCCTGGAGCTGTATGTGGTACCCGAGTGTCCCACAGATTGCGATACTCACGCAAACTCAATTTTAAGCGCCGGTCAGCTGTTAGCGCTGCTCTTTGAGGATTTATTCAAGAATTTCAATGCGAACCTCAAATCCGCGATCGACAAGGTCCTGAAAAAGCCTTCACGGACGAATGAATTTGACGCATTCAACACCATGCAGTTTCAGGGTGATCACATCACCTCGGGTTTCGTTCGCGCTATTTCTACCGGTAACTGGTCCCTGAAACGATTCAAGATGGAGAGAGCTGGTGTTACCCATGTTCTCAGCCGGTTGAGCTTCATATCTGCTCTCGGAATGATGACTCGTATCTCATCTCAGTTTGAGAAGACTCGTAAGGTCAGTGGACCACGTGCCTTACAGCCTAGCCAATGGGGTATGCTTTGTCCCAGCGATACTCCGGAAGGAGAAGCCTGTGGTCTCGTGAAAAATCTCGCACTTATGACGCACATTACCACGGACGTCGAGGAAGAACCTATCATCCGTTTGACCTTCATGCTTGGAGTGGAAGGTCTGTACCCAATTACTGTCATCTCCTCATAACTTATCGGCAATGCTCTAAAGATATAAGTCTGGTTACTGGCACGGAGATATACGGACCTCATACTTTTGTCGTCAACGTAAATGGAACAATTGTCGGCTTAACGCGATATCCCACCCGATTTGTCGCCAACTTCCGAAGGCTGCGCAGGGCGGGTCGTATCAGTGAATTTGTTAGCGTCTATGTGAATCACCATCACCGCGCCGTTCATATTGCAAGTGACGGAGGCCGAATATGTCGGCCTATGATAATTGTGGAGGACGGAACCCCAAAAGTCAACATGGAACATATCACCGTCAGTGCACGATTCTCATGGAACATGTAGTGATTACTGATGTGACTCGGATGTATAGCAACTGAAGGACGGAAGAATGTCATTTGACGACTTTTTACGTCGTGGCCTCGTGGAGTATCTCGATGTCAACGAGGAGAACGACTCGTACATTGCCCTATACGAATCGGACATCGTTCCTGCGACCACACATCTAGAAATCGAACCTTTCACCATCCTAGGCGCTGTCGCAGGACTCATTCCGTATCCCCACCATAATCAATCCCCACGAAATACATATCAATGTGCTATGGGTAAACAGGCGATTGGTGCAATTGGCTATAACCAGTTCAATAGGATCGACACTCTTCTTTACTTGTCTGTCTACCCGCAGCAGCCAATGGTCAAGACCAAGACAATCGAGCTAATTGGCTACGATCGCCTGCCCGCCGGTCAAAATGCCACAGTAGCCGTCATGAGCTATTCTGGGTACGATATCGAAGATGCGTTAATCCTTAATAAAGTAAGTCATGGTCCTCGATCCGTACTTCGGAGGCTTATTGAATCGAATTAAGGCCAGTCTGGATCGTGGCTACGGAAGATGTCAAGTACTGCGCAAGAATGCCACATTGATCCGGAAATATCCCAACGGCACGTAGGTGTATTTTCCTCTTGTGGTAAAGCTTTTTTTCCAATTCCTGGACCCCACCCCAGTTTTGACAGGTTGGCGGACGCACCACTTGACGAGAATGGTACAATCCAAAAGAGGTACGATATCATCCAGTTGGACGGCCTCGCGGGCGTTGGTGAAAGAATCGACCCGGGGGATGTTTATGTGAACAAGCAGACCCCGACGAACGCAAATGACAACACATTTACCGGTCAAGCTGCCACGGTCCCTTACAAGAACATGCCAATGACTTACAAATCCCCGGTCGCCGGGTACATTGACAAAGTGCTCATTAGCGACACCGAAAACGACCAGACCCTGATCAAGGTCCTGATCCGCCAGACCCGGAGGCCAGAATTGGGGGACAAGTTTTCTTCTCGGCATGGACAGAAGGGTGTGTGTGGACTCATCGTGAACCAGGAGGACATGCCATTCGACAGCAAGGGAATCAACCCTGGTATGCCTTCGACTCGTAGGGCTATACGAAGCTGACGTTATGTTGTAGACACCATTATGAATCCTCACGGTTTCCCCTCTCGGATGACTGTGGGGAAGATGATTGAACTGTTGGCTGGCAAGGTGATCATCCTCTGCCTTCCTACCCTGGTCCACGTTCACCCCTAACTTCAGGCAGGTGTTTTGTGTGGCAAGCTTCAATACGGGACTGCGTTTGGTGGATCCAAGGTATCTCACAGCAGACTTTCTGGCTGGTCCGGCTCAATGGTAACCCGTCCAGGTGGAGGACATGTCCCGGATCTTGATCGAGCACGGCTTCAATTACGCTGGGAAAGACATGCTCACAAGCGGCATCACTGGTGAACCAATGGAGGCCTACGTCTACTTTGGCCCCATCTATTACCAGGTAAGGCTTACGACAGCTTTCTCCATTTGACTAGCGAGTCATGCAACCTCATTTTGTCTTGTTTTTTTCTTTCTACAGAAACTGAGTAAGAAAATATTTTTTGTCGTGTCACACGTTGCGCGCCACCGGTTGATTTACTTGTTTTCGGTCACAGAACACATGGTGATGGACAAGATGCATGCTCGAGCAAGGTACGCCCCGGTGGCGAAAATGACCTTATTCACTCACAGTGCCACACACAGGGGGCCGCGTGCCACCTTGACCCGCCAGCCAACCGAGGGCCGGTCCCGAGAGGGAGGACTGCGGCTTGGAGAGATGGAACGCGACTGCCTTATTGGCTACGGGGCGACCCAACTCTTACTTGAGCGTCTTATGATTTCGTCCGACAAGTTTGATGTGAACGCGTGTCAAGAATGTGGGCTGATGGGGTATCACGGGTGGTGCTCATATTGCAAAAGTTCGAAAAAGATGGCGACACTGACGATTCCTTATGCTGCCAAATTACTCTTCCAAGAGGTGAGTCATGAATCTACTACCCACGTTTCATTTGTTGTTTCTAAAAAAAGAACGACGTTATCATCTCAGTTGATGGCCATGAACGTCGTACCACGCCTGGTTCTGGATGATGCTTGAGAGGTGGTGTTTTGCAGCTGGCCATCCTGTACGATTCATCTCGTCTCTTAGCAACCGTGGCATTGAGGCAAGGCACTTGATCATCAACCGCACCACTTCGTATAAGATCCTATCAGGTCACCCGCCAAGCTGTGTTGCTGTGCCCTTTCCAGAAGAACGAGCCGCCCACACGGCCGGGTCATCGTGATGAGTGGCGTGCCGCCTTTCTACCGCAGATGAGAGCGCCAGAACCCATCATTGAGCACATTTCAACCGGCGCACCCCGTTGTTAGATTTGCTGACTCAACTTTCTGTGTGTCTGAACGTGTCTCCGTCCAGGCATGCAAGGGGCTGTATACAGGTGCCTATCACCGGAGATACGACGAATAGCAAAGGCAGTGTTCCTTTTTTCCCCGCTATTTCTACCGTGGCAATAGGGGAGGAAGACGGAGTTGAGACTGTCTGACATGCGGGGTGAGAAACGAAGTATCGTGAAGCAGTCTTGGGTTCAAACGGACCGGCAAGCTGGCGCAGGGTCCCAGTCGTGAACTTTTAATAGTCATGTGTGCGCGCAGGCGTAAGCATGATACCATCGCGCTAGGCCCTGCCGGCAATGCATCTTCGCGAGAGGACGGGGCCATCTGTTTCAGTAGTGGGACCCGAGTTTATTTAGGGACGTTCTGGCGAGGGAATCAAGACGAATGAGAAAATGAGTACATCCATCATACTTTGAACGGTCGGGGTTTGCGACAGAGCGTAACATCTTTCATCTCTTTCCGCTGTTTGTTCGCACGACGGTGCATAATTCAGCGGTCAAAGGACGTGGACGTGGACGGACGAGTGGAGCAGCGCGTTGTCGGGTTGGGTACTGCGAGGTCTTGCGGAGTTGCCTCTTTTGCCGTCGTCCGATTAGGGTTTACGCACCGAGGCGACGCACCAAAACATCACCAGTTCGCTAGTGGACGTTGGATAGCGAGCCCTCGGACACACTCATTACCCTTGTTACTCTGTCCAGGAGTCCATAAACGAGAGAAAGTGAGACAATGAACGCGAGGGGATCGACAGCAAACAGTGCGACCGCGCTACGTCGGCTGATGACAGAGTACAAACAACTCACCTCTGGAGGTCCGTCGTTCTCTTCTCCCCTCTTCCTTCGCAGTTGGCTATCCCACCCCTTTTCTTTCCTGCTGCCTCTTACCCTCTCTCACCGGAGAAAGGGAAGGGAAACTGACGACAAATCAAATCCTCTCCAGGTTCCCCCGATGGCATGTTTACAGCAGGTGCGCCTCGTCCACCGTACGCACGCAAACACCCTGATTTTCATACTTTACCTTTTTTTTAAAAAAAAAAAACTTGAAAAACTTCTACGTCCGATGAACATGTTGCGCGCGCGCATGCGACAGGACCCGTCTCGGAATCCGATTTTTTCACTTGGGAAGCCCTGATATGTGGCCCCAAGGATACCCCATTCGTGCGTTCCCTCCTCTTCTCCCCCCTTTCCCCCATCACACGAGGAAGAACGGTTTGCGGTCCTCCCCCGCCTCCCGCCCTGCTGATGTTTTTCCCTAGGACGGCGGTATCTTCGTCGCCAAACTCGCCTTTGTACGTCGCTCGTTGTCGAACGCCTTCCGTTTTCCCACCCCCCGCCTTCTGACACCCACCCCCCCCTCCGTTCTGCGCGTTACACAGCCCCCTGATTATCCCTTGTCGCCATTCAAGATGAAGTTTGATCCCCCGTTGTTCCACCCCAACAGTACGTTCCTTTGGCGTTCCGTCCCGTCCGTCCGTCCGTTCATACGTACCCCCCCCTCCTCCCTCCCTCGCCTTCCCTATCGTACCGACGACTCACGTCTTGAACCCACCCACATCGTTGGTGCGGGGGGTGTGAACAGTTTATCCAGACGGTACCGTCTGCATATCGATCTTGCACACGCCCGGCGACGACCCCACCATGTACGAACAGGCGTCCGAACGTTGGAGTCCCGTTCAGAGTGTCGAAAAGGTCATTCTGAGCGTCATTTCGATGCTCGCAGGTACGCACGTCCAACAGTCTCTTTTTTCATTCGTACCATCGTCCTTGAATGGCCTCTGGCAGAACCGAACCTTGAGAGTGGCGCCAACATCGATTGCTGCAAGCTCTATCGCGATAACAGACAGGTAGGCAAACTCCCCAATGCCTCGGATTTACATGATTATCCAATGTGAAACTAAATATGTAGGAATACGAACGACTGGTGAGGGAATCTATTAGACAACAGCTAGGGTTATGAGCACAACAAGCGTGCGGGTGCAATATGACTAGGGAAAACGGGGGCGTACACGCGTAGCTATATGTTGATGAAAACGGGACCCACAAGTATGTGCAAATGTATATGATGAAAGAAGAACTGCATGAAATGTGTCTGCATGACATTAGCATCCGTGCCTGGGTCAAATCTGTTTCACCTTCACAGGGTGGCACGATGTCTAAACACCCCGCCATCAAACTCTGGGCCCGTCTTGCCAAAGATGTGGCGCTGGATGTATTCGTTACGGAAAATCCCGTGGGGGTCAACGTCCCGCAGCACGCGAACAAAATCGTCGAAGCGAGGATACATGGTACGAAGGGTGTCTGGTCGGAGGGAGTGTGCTTTTGCCCAGTGGGGACGTCCGCCGTGACGGAGCAAAATCGCTTCAAAACGTTCAAATAGCGTTTGATACGGCACCTCGAGCCCATAGGGTCTAGTGAGTGATGTCAGACACGACACACATGGATGACGAGAACGCTGCCCTCACTTGAACTGGACGATTCCGATCCAGCAGGTCTGTTGGCCGTTGCTGGGGCTGAGCCAAATGTCGTCACTGTCCGAGAACCGAATCTCGACGGGAAAGTGCGGTCGTAAGCCGCTGGGGTCCGCGAGTTCCTGAGCTAACCACGAATGAAGGTCTTGTAAGCAGCGCTGGGTGTTTACATAAGGTATAGCCCACTCCGTCGTATGTTGGGAGAACTTGACGGCGCATTCGTTACCAGAGCAAGGGAAGCGGCTGACAAAACGGAAACTCACTCTGACATCTAGGTTAAATATCCGGTAGCTGTCATCCACAGCAACGACGTGGTCGCTGACGAGCCAGGCTGCAAACTTGGTCGCCAAGACGTTGAGGGAGAGAAAATGGCGACCCAAAAAGAGGATAAACTGAAGCACGTGGAAACCGAAAAAGGTTTGCCAGAGCCAACTTCCCACTGCGCGCTTTGGCTGGCGAGATCGAGATGGGAAGAGACGGATTGATAAGGAGGGACGGCATCAAGACATCTACGACGGAACATATGACTTACCTCTACGGTCCGATCGGCAGAAAAGACCCGGATGGTGTCCGCGGCTGGATACCACCACATCCGAACGTGCTGAGAAGCATGGACGAGCGTATCCATATTTCGGAGGCACTCATGAAACGTCAGTGAGCGCTGAGTTTCTCTGAGTCGAAACGCAGGTTCGACCTGCAACGTGACAGACAGGATGAGACCGGTGCTGCCCAAGCCACAAATGGATGCCATGAAGAGATCGGGTCTCTCCTGGCGGGAACAGGACACTCGTGTTCCGTCGGCCAACAGGAGAGACAAGGCGATGACGTGCGTGGAGATAACGCGATAGTTGACACCAGTTCCGTGCGTCGCGGTGGTGATGATGCCCGCGAGCGTCTGGTCGGAGATGGAACCGACGTTGATCATCGCAAGACCATGCCTGGCAAGCTGGGTATGGAGTGCGTCGAGGGTGATACCTGCCTCGGCGACGACATAGCACTTGTCGACGTGGACCTGGGGTGCGATGTGCAGAGGGGACGGAAGGTCATCGCGGCTAGATTGGCGTACCTCCAACAGCCGGTTGAGCTTGGTGGTGCATAGCATGTAACCGGAGGTGCATGGGAGATCGCTGGGCGAGTGACCGACCCCGACTGCGCGGACGACCTGACGCTTGCGGTGGGCGAGCTCGAGGATGCGACGGCAGTGGTCGGCGTTCTCGGGCTCAAAGGTAGCACGGGGTGTGCATGCAAAGGTGCGGCCCCAGTTTACGAAGCGGGCGTCGGGGACGCGAATGGAGTGGAGATGCTGCATGGGAGGGGACGAGAGGGAGGAGGAAACATGTCTGCCGGGATGGATTTATGTTGCACACGAACGGGTGGACAGATTAGACTCGGCGTTGTCCGAGATGGCGGAGAGGACCGTGAGTGACCGGATCTAATCACCCCCTCGCCGACAATTTTTTAATACTAATTCCACAATTCCGCAACGAAAAAAAAAATACACACAAACCAAAATTCAATTCAGAAAATCAAATACCACCCGACTCCATTCTTGTCCCTCGTAAAACAACACGCCGCGCACCTCCGCGCTGTCCATCTCCAGCCCGAGCTCAAATTCTGCGCCAGGTCAGCTTCGTCTCCGCCCAGCACGTCTCTCCTTACCTGTATAGAACCCGTTGGGCTGTGGCACACTCGCGTTCCGCTGGAACGTGGGCAATGAGCTCAGATCCACCGTCCATTTGCACAGCTCTGTCGTTTCGCCCTGTGGCATAAACCGTCACTCGACATGTCCGTGACGTATCAATTCACCCAAAGAGCCTTGCCTCATCCGTATAACGCATCATCTTGTCAGACTCGGACGTGTACAGGACAGCCACAAAATTGCAGTCTGTATGACCAGATCAGCGGTGATGGAATGAATACACTCATGCTCCCCCTACCTTGACTGTTCTGTGAGAATTTGCTGGAGGAACGTTTAGGCATACTGTCACATCCAATTCAGTCGCGTCCCGCACCAAAACTTGGTCTTCACGCGTTGCCTATCCAAGCCGCATCTGGTCGGCCATGCGATGCATGGACAAAATTTGAACACGAATCTTACCCCTTTCGCAGGATCGCGCCCTTCATCACAAGATATTGCAGCCTAATCGCTCGGTCATTAAGTCTAGACTCCTAGACGAGAGTGGAATCTCCATCACCGGTTTTCACATACGGGAACGTTGGCATTGTTCTCCTTGATGTACGCCGGTCTTTTCAGCCAGTCCTCGGGCTCCGCTGGCAGTTTCACCTCAAACCACTTAGTACGTTCCTGTTTACGAAATACGGCCACACCCACTTTCATAATGTACGCTCGCGGAGTGATCACCGTCGACACGATCGTCTTGCGCGAGAGTCCATACTGCGCAGCACCACGCAGGGTCGCCGTGTCGGCGTCGGATGGCCGTGCGATTACCTTCATCTTTCCAGTGAATTTGGCCTATACACGCACACATTCCACATTCACTTGATCGGTAGCAGATCGCTTAGCGCCAGGAACTTGCCTCCACTTTTCTGAAAAGGTACTCGCTTCCAGCGAACCCTCCCACAAGAAGCAGCGCATCAATCCGCTGTTCGATCTTCCTGGCCTGCTCTTCGATCATCTCCAGAACCTAAATAACCGTCAGCCACCGATTATCCGTCATGACGGCACACAATCGCTTACTTGATGGACGACAGGGTCAAAGACTTGCCGCCGAATCAAAATCCCCGGTATTGCAAGCTCACCGTTGACGAGTCCCACAGACGCGTCATCTGGATCCTGAACATTGAAGCACGTGAAGTGGAAATAGGTTTCTGGACGGGGATCCATTTAAACGACGGGTAGCTCCATATGGTGGACTCGTACCATCATCAGATTCGCCCTTGAACGCGAGCTTGTCGGTCTGACTGAACGAATGCATGAAGTACGCCAAACTCGCCGCATCGAGATGCACGGGGTGATCTGCCAGCAGCGTCTTGACAAGTTCCCGGAATCGGAGATCCAGAAAGAGAGAGCCACAGTTGGCGCCTGACCGTGCACACATCTCCGCAATCTCGAGATTCCCGTTCTGGCCGACTTGTCCAAGGATCTTGTAACACGCTAGGTCCTTTTGGCCAACCGGTCACCTCACGTCATGCAATGAATAAAGAAAGTATGCGTACGACCGTACCGCCTCCTGCATCACAAATCATAAAGTTTTGACGTGGACGGAGTTTATGAAGATCCGTGAGACGTGCGCAATGTACCGCGGCAGCCTCCGGTTCACTCAGGACAGACCGTCAGACAGGGACGTCGTAGGCTGTGAAGAGGCAATGTGAACGTACGTGATGACGTGAAGTCGATCGCGCCAGTGAACGTCCCCGGCATGGACTGATTGCACAAGCCCGGCTTCGATGGCGGCTGCCCGCATGAGGTCACATCCTCTGGCGTCCCATGCGGCGGGACAAGTCACGACAACATTGGCAGCGTCTACGAAGGATCAGTGATACATGCACCACGGGGGATGCAGCACGAGCACGCACTCAGGTCTGCGACTGCCCCTATCTCTCGTGTGATCTCTTCTTTTGCATACTCCCACAGACAGGTCAGAAAGTCGACGATCAGGTTCATGGCCGTTTTGCCGGGCTGTCAGGGGGGCTCAATCCCTCTTTCCACGAATGCAGCACACGCGGCGACGACTCACTGGGAGATGTGGCAATCGCGGGTCGATGGCGCTCTCATCGCGCAGTGCGCGCGGTTCAAGAAAGAGTTTGAACCTTGAATTTTTTAAAGGAAAGTGTGATCGCGTGGAGGGAAACGAGGAGGGTGCATGCGTACCATTCACATTGGAACGTGCCTGGCATGGGACTTGAATTCTTGGCTTCGAGTCCCCATGCGAGGACCTGACCGTGTTCGTCGTACAAAAGGCATGTTGGCACTTTGCGAAATGTCTCGAACGAGCCTGGCCAGTGGAGGATTTGCTGGATGGCACCGGATGCTATACGCGCAGATGCGTACGCCTTGAGTTTCCAAGATCAAGACCCCAATGGATTCGAAGAGGTTTACCCTTACTCACCACGCCAGAAAAAGTAGTTCCTAGAAGGCAGACGGCTGAGCGTCCGCGATCGGGGAGGGGCATCGTGACGGAGAACGTACCAAAATCGATGGATATGGACATGCGACCCTCGCCCAGAAGTCCACCGAACTCGCTCTTGGGTATCGAAGCGGCCATGTGGGTCGCCGAAGCCGCGAATGACGGGGGAGTAGAAGTACTGCGAGCTGGTATGGGGACGGGACTGGGTTGGTACAACTGCGTCGGTATCGCTGCGTGGTCACCCAGAGCAGGATCGTGGTATGCCGGGTTGGGAAGGAGCGTTTGGATGGTTGCGTTCGTCTGGGGCACGACGGGTAGCACACCCTGCTGGATGCCACCCGGTGGCGGTGAGGGTGACCCAGGACCCCATTGTTGGGCATCTGGACCCCCGTGAACGGGAGAGTGGTTGGGACGAAGGCTCGGTGGAGGTGGCGATGGGCCGGTAGGGGTCAGCAACAAGGGCTTTTCGTGAACCTGTGCCGGTGCCTGCGCAGTCGGCTGCTGTCGAACGATCCCAGATGAGGGCTGCTGTGGGCGATTTGTGTACTGGTCGTTCTTGCGAGCCGAGGGACCACAACATCCCATGGTTGAGAAGACGTGCGTGGGTGCAGCAGCGAGAGTGGGTTCGGGTAAGAAGACGGCAACGGTGCAGGACGACCACCTGGCAGGCGCCTAGAGGACGAAAGCGGCAGTACTGCGGCCGTGCTGGAAGTGAGCGAACGAGTGGTCTACCGCAAGGTGGCAAATCAGGACTGTCAAGTTGGGGCAATGCTCAGATCAAACGAATGCTGGCGTCGACGGTCCACGAGACGGGGCATAGTCATCGTGTTCGACTGGCAGCGCACGACGGGTCACTCTGCTCACAGCGCGCGCGCAAGACACCAGTCGAATGCGGCCATCTTCCGTCGGTCATAGCCTCAAACCGAACAGACAAGAAAAACACCGCGTGAAAGGAGAAAAAAAAAAGAAAAAGGGGAGGGGAGGGGGGTGATGCACCTCCAAATCGCTACGTTTGGTCGCAGCCACAAAGGCGAAGCTCCCAGCTGCGAGAGACCGAAAGCACCGATGATTCCCACCAAGAGCCAGTCCAAAACCGCTGGGGATGGTGCCTTGACAGCGCGCGCAGATTCGTCACTGGAGCGCGTCTTTTAGCTCCAAGGCGTGGCACGCGTGGGCACGTCCGTCCGCAAACAAGGCATGGGATCTGTTTGTGGGAGGACAAGACCACGAAGGCAGGCCTGTTTCGGACTGAACAGGTTTGCCTGGAAAGTCTTTCTCCATCAGGCCCACGCAACGAAGAAAGCGAGAGAATTCCCTGTGAACTCACCGCTGCCCTGGCAGTGACCTGATCGGCGACTGCACCAGTGGCTCGGCGGTGAGGAACAGCCGGGCGTGTGAGGGCTGGAGGACTGCGCTACGGCGGGGAGGAACTGCGCCCCGAACTAGCGTGATCCGGCGCATCAACCACGCCGTCCCTGCAGCAAACGTTCTACCTGCAAAACGTACAGACACGATTCGCGGACGAGCACGAGCCCTCTTCCGCGAAGGTTTTGAGTCGGATTCAAAAATTTCAAAGTCCTTGCACGCTACCCGGCCACTTCCGCTCGTCGTCTCGACCGACCACGACCACCGTACCCATCCCGTTTCTACAGATGCCGCTATCCATGGCAGCGTCCAAATATGCTCACAAGCTCAGGGCCATCGCCGCAGCATGGCCCACAGACCCGTTCCGCCCCCACATGCAGCTCAAGCATTTTCTCGAGTCCCTCTCGACCCATCCACGTCTGTCCGCAGACGCAGTACAATCCGTGAGAGTGCTGCTGGAGAACGGCGTGCAGCACAGGGTGAGCCCATCGTTGCTCGCGTGCACTCTGTCGTCCCTCAAGACGGTGTCACCAGTACCCCCTGTCTAAAAAGACCTTGGAGCCTGCGTCGATGCCCAAACACTATGAACGCCTGGTCCAAGGGTATGAAAGGAGCGCAAAGGGTATCCGACGCCCGTGGTGGCAGGTCTTTTTCGGCATTTGGAGGTAGACCCGAGTCACTCTGTATTCTAACGCTCGTCGCCACCCGTGTCCACATGTTTTGGCCTAACCCGGGCGCTCGTAGGCGGCCCGTGCCTGGCATGGCCCGTCCGGTGACCCAATATTTTATCCAATACGGTCAAACATCAAAAAGATCTTGTCAGGTGGCCTTTCTGAATGACTTGCCACTATAACCTGATACGTCCCCTTCACTACCTCCGAGGGTCGGCGCCCGTTTGGACGCGAGGTTCGTTGACAGGGAAGTTGGATCGGTTTCAAATCCGCAGGGGACATCAACGCGGCCAGTTTCTTATTCTGTGAGGCCCACGTTCGACTGGATCTCTGATCTCCGTCCGTACGAATCCCTTCTTGGGAGACGCTGTGGGCCCAACCTCCGTGAACGGAAAGAATGTGCATAGGGTGCCATGGTCAGTAGGGTTTCATGAATCCGAGTTCAATCACACTCGTCCTGCCCCAAGCTCAGGCAAAGATACTGATGCTCGCGTCGCTCTCATTCTGTATCCTAATCTGAACACATGTAGGGGTCGTGTGCGTCCCTTGTACCGTCAACAGTCTTCCAAGATCTCGTCTTCACCTTTTGCGGCCTTGTATGCACATGGCAAACATGAGGTCAACGATCTCATCGGACAGATTCAGCTATGCCTACCTTGTCAATCATGGTTTTCCGTTTCACTCTCGCCTTACGTTGAACCTTGACGTATTTGGCGAGAGGAGAGTCCTCAACCCTGAGGTTTGCTTCCCATATTTCCACATCTGACAACCTTCCAGGGCCAAAGTTGACACCCTTTCGCTTCTGTTCCATCCATCTCGCACTTTCCTCAACCCGCTCCACTAGTCCCTTGATGACGCCCACTTCCTTCTGCGTCTCGCCTTTTGATTTCGACTTGGCACTTTTGATCGTTTTGCGAAGGGAGACAACGATCGGGACAGTTATCTCGGGAAAGGCGATACTCCCATGAACCGGCACGCTTACCAGCCACTCGGCCAGGGTAAACGCCGCTTCGTCTACCAGACCCTCACAGTACACTCGCGTCCTGAGGTACTGTGCTGGCGCCCGGATGTTGGAATCAAAATCAAGAGGGCGAAGTGTCGACGGCTTGGGTTTGCTCGACGATGTCAGCTGCGATGAAATGACGGGGAGCAGGTACGGCGTCAGCGGGATGTAAGTATTCGTGTGCCGCGACAGATGGAGCAGCGACCGAGCGATATGCAGATGAAACGGATACGAGCGGGCGTTGGATATGAGCCTGAGTGTGTATTATGAGACCATACGTGCAAGCGACGAGGAAATCTTACTTGATGGCACCCAAGCTCACTTGAACCAATGGGTAAATGAGAGGTCTAAGCTCGCTCTCTTCCCCTCGTTCTGCCTGCACTTCCGCACTACACGCCCTAGCCAGGACGAGGGACCAAAAGTCCACGGAATGTACATATTGCCAATTGTATACTTGCTGGTATGCCTCCTAAGGGCACCCACCCAGTCAGCCGGGACACGCAAAGACGAGTCAGCGACGAGCGTCGACGTGCCTTTGTTTTCGTTTTCATACTATTCCTGAGGTGAATCGCAAGCTGCCTTATGTATCCGAACACCCGCTGATACGCCGTCGCGTGGTCCAAGCAGAAAATCTCGGAGGCAGAATTTTTCATTAGGTTGACGGAGGGTAATCTGTGCGAGGTCGTGGACTTTGAGCAACGTAGCAGCTCAAGGTACGTGCTCTGACGGCGCGTGAGCGATGCGATCACGCAAAGAGATCAAGAACTCGACCTTCATGACAAGGTCTACCATGGCGTCGTCCGCAGCGTTCGCAAGCATCCTGACCGACAGGAACGCTGCTATTCGGACGCTGTCTTCTCCCGAGGACCACGTCTCTAGACATCGCTGCAAATGTGCGCTCGATTACCGTAGATCCATCCACAGCTTGAAGTGACTAGTACCTTCAAGTATGCCTTGACTGCCTTCCGACTCGTGGTGACATACGGTAGGATCTTGGCACTTTCCGCAAACGCAAGCTGAAGCATCTCGTTGTCGGTAAGCTGTGGAATCAGGTGGACGACAGTGTTAAAGTACGATAGGATCAGCTTCTGCAGCGCCTTTTGTTTCGCTGTTTGTGTAGGTGGCTTACTACAGGAAATGAGAAAACACGCCCGAGCGATAAACGCATGTGTCACCTACTATTTTCCATTGGAAAGAGTCTTGTAGGGAATATGATGGACGAGAATGACTGGAGTGAATTTGAGAGCAGTGGTAACGAGCTTGTTGTACACTGGGGATTGCTGTTGATGCAACACTGTGCAATGAGGCTCGATGATCACTCACTCGCTGAGCTGTCGATACGCCAAACGAGGGTTTGATCGTCCTCGTTCATGTGCACAGCAGAACGGAATGCGATCAAGAGCTTCTTCAGGGCGCGTAAGGAACGGTACTGAAGAACATGTCACTAGCAGATAGCACAACGCAGGGGAGGGCTTACATCCAGCAGAGCCTTTTGCCATCCGCGTAGGACGTCCTTTGTGAGGATAGGCAATACCTCGCTCTCCATTTCCACGTCTTCCTCCTCCTCTTCATCCTCATCAATAAGCGTGTCTTTGGGATTAAACTCGAGGAGCTCTTTGTCGTTTTCTTGAAGGTACTTGTAGAACTCGGGGTCCTTCTCCGCCAACTTGGAAAGCTCCTGCACGTGCGCGAAGCCCTCGTCTGCCGGTACGGTGCTCGTGGTGAACAATCAGGTCGCTGGACGGAGACATACCTTCTAAATCATCGACTGAAGCAAATGACCTGTCATCTGCAGAGTCCTCCTCGTCATCAGAATCATTCTGGTCCATGTCTATCTGTGCAAACGCAGGACCTATCAGCATCCCTGCAGTTAACTCGTAGCCCTTGCCATACATCCCCGTCGTCAGAATCGTTCCCCATGAATCCAGCTCCGAGAAAGTCGTCTACGGTCATTCCCTTGACACTACGAAATCCACGTCGACACACGGTCCTGTCATAGCGCTCTTGGACGGACCTGGTACCTTCATTCTCTTCGTCCTCTGGCGCGTCCTCCCGTTCGCTGTCACCGCCTTGTACTGGTGCCTTGTCTTTGCCTTTTCCTGCTGCACCACGTCTGCTCTCGATCCTCTTCTTGGTCTGTTGGTGCTTCTTTCTCGACTGGATCGTCTTCTTGAGTCGGCCGCTCGAGGCAAATTTGCGCGTAGCCTTTGTTGCCTTCCCCATGACGAGCGACACCAAATCGACGCTCGACTATTTTTCGGTACTGCCCTGAATTGGACATCCTCGATTAGGAAAGTCTCCTGGTCTCCACCGCCATGGCGCTCTGCACCACCGACGTACTCAGCTCTGCAGAGAGCCTCCTCGCTACACATGCCGGGCTCGTCGCGCGCGTCCGCGACGCCCAGAGAAACAACCGTCGTCAACTCCGCGCGCTCCCTTCACCGCCGCAAGATCTCCTCAAGCTTCCGCTCATACCGTCACCGTCACCGTCGCCATCCCCCTCACCTCCATCGTCCCCTTCGCTGGCGCTGCGCCCGAAACTTTCTCAGCGGCCAGACCTCCTGCCCGCCAAACGCGCACGACTTGCACGTTATCCCAACTATATCCCCGAGGAAGAGACGATCCGTAACGACTACTCCCAGAGGTATGTCGACAGCGGCGAATGGCCCCAGAACTGGGTCGTCGGCGCAGAACTCGAACGGCGCTTCGAGGAGTAAGTCCCCGCTCGCTTGACGTTTCCCAAACGCTCTTTACATACGCATACACACATACACCCACTTCCGTGCGTGCCGAACTCGCATTAGATACCCAAAGCAACAGCGTTTGCTCAGTCTCAAAAAGGAGTCCGCCGATACCCACGCGGCGCCTTCGTGCTACCTACCGTTTCAACAGCTCTCTTCACTACATCCATATAAATTCGACGTGATTCTCCTCGACCCTCCATTCTCGTCTTCATTCAGCTGGGACGAGCTCCAGGAATTTCCAGTTCCCTCTCTCGCCGCGGATCCGTCGTTCGTCTTCATGTGGGTTGGAAGTGGTGCAGGCGAGGGCCTCGAGCGGGGTCGTGAAGTCCTCGCAAAATGGGGCTACAGAAGGTGCGAGGACGTCGTTTGGGTCAAGACCAACGTCCATTCTAATCGTGGCCCTGGTGTGAGTTTTCATACTATTTTTGTAAAATCGATCCTCACCGCTGACCATTTCACATCCATAGACAGATCCACCCACGACGTCCTTGTTGACCCGGACCAAACAACATTGTTTGATGGGCATCAAGGGCACCGTACGACGATCCACTGATAGTTGGTTCGTACACTGTAATGTCGGTATGTCACCACTTCTTGCCGCGCCCGATTGCCATGTTGGCTCATTGTTCTGGTCACCGTTGGACTGTTGCCAGATACAGACGTGATCATCTGGGAGGGTGATCCCTCAGACCCGACGCGCAAACCCCCGGAAATGTACACCCTGATCGAAAACTTTTGCCTCGGAACTCGCCGACTAGAGATCTTTGGTCGCGCTCGTTCCTCCCTACGACGAGGCTGGGTAACCGTACTCGGCGAAGAGGAACACGAGCGCGTCCCCGAACTCGTCCGCGACCGCGCATCGTGCATCCCTGGCGGTGCACAGCCATGGGGAAAAGACAGCTGGGAGGAGATCACCAAGAAGCTCGCCGCGCTCGGTAGCGGCAAGTGCGTCGTGCCCAACACGCAGGAGATCGAGACGTTGCGCCCAAAGTCGCCAGTGCGTTCCGGTCCTGCTCTCCCTGGTGGAGGTGGTGTCAGTGGTGGCGTCGGTGTGGGTGTCCGCGGGGGCGTCAGCGTCGCTCTGGGACCTCCTCGGACCGGACGGCCCAACGTACCCCCAAATCAAGCGGCGCAGAACCAGATGCTCGTTTCACCCATGATGGGCATGGGAATGGGGGGCATGGGTATTGGGGTTGGGATGCCAGTGGAGATGAGCGGTTGGCCGGGAATGGGAATGAATGTGGGTATGAATATGGGTGGGATGGGCGTGGGCAACATGAACATACCCATGATGGGGATGAATATGGACGGAATGACGGCTACCTCGTTTCATCCTCCGGGACAGGGTGCCATGGCGCAGCTGGGCCTCGGCTCCATGTGGATGGGCGGGGAAAACCCAGAAGGAGCAGTGTGGGACGCTGGGATGAGTGATGGGATGATGATGAATGGGATGGGGATGGGTAACATCGGGATGGGAGGCATGATGGGGGGCATGAACGGGATGGGCATGAACCAATGGACTCAGCCAGGCTACGACAGTTTTCAGTAATGCTTCACGTCAACGCAAGATACCATTGCAAAACGTCCACTGTCATGCGAGAACGCGAGAGTACAGGTGAGGCGGATAAAACCTAATGGATACGGATATATCTGTGAATATAGTGAGCGAGATGTAGAATTAGGGTATGATTTATATACTCTACGAAGGAGAAAGAGGAGTCGAGTTAAAGACGAGACTAGAGTGTAGCGAGGCATGGGGTTCACTTGTCTGAAGGGCTCACACTCATCTAAGAGGCAGGAGGCGAACCGACAACCTTAAGGTAATGAGAGTGCACGGAGACAGATACATGGAAAGCCGGAACGAAATTTTGAAGATGCAAGGTTGGCGTGGGTCGTGGATCACCTTACTCGACATCTATTCGGAAGCTCATGACCTGGGGTAGGTATGCTGCCCCAGCAAGATCGAGAATGTGCACGTCGTCAAAGACCTCGTGTCCATTGAACTGGGTCATCCGATAAGCTGGGGCCAGCGACAGACAGACGAAAAGTAGCACTGACCCCTCCAAACACAAACATCCTGCTGTCCGCAATAATGGTCACGTGGTACCCTCTTGGACTCGGCGCCTTACCACGGACTGCGCGAGGTTCGTACTGGAGGTTCACTAGAAAGGCCGAACGTCAACATGAGCTCGATCAGGCGTCCAAGCAAAAGGCACACCAAGGTTGTAGAAGAGAATCTCGGAACTATAAGATGACCCATCGTGACCACCAACGATGAAAAGATACGACCCAACCTGCGTTGAGGTATGTGACAGTCGGCGATGGGATAACGTCAGCGATACCCGCGTCCACATCAACGACTCTATGTTAGCGAGCGAGTGTCATTCAGGGAACGGCGAGATCAAGAGTGTATCGTACCCAGATTCAGGCACCAGACGTCGGAGAAGCACTCTCGACCATCACTACCGCCCATAATAACCATGACGTTTCCAACCAGATTCGCCGTATGATAACCCCTCGGTGGTGGAGGGTCCGAATTTGTTTGCACCAGGGTCCACTTCAAGCCCCCACTAGCCACACCACGGAGCGAGGTATCGAGTCGAGATACGTCAAGCGTCCACAAGTCATTGAGTGCCGTCAAGCCATTCCCCCCTCCGAAAACATATATTTTGCCGTTATACAACACCGCAGTATGCGCACGTCTCGGGGCGGGATGGAGAGGAGGTGCCTCTGGGTCGGAGGATGGAGGTTGTGACTGGGCCAGAAAAGTCGGAGCAAACCATCGCCTCGTGGTCGTGTCTAGGATGTAGGTGGAGTCATAATACACAGGGCCTTGGCCGCCACCAAAGACGACGATTTTACGATCGACCAGAGTCGCAGTGTGTGCACGACAAGGGGGAGGAATGTCACCCATCATCTCCGGGTGAGACCATTGCATCGTGTCTGACTCGAGAGCATGAACGAGCCTAGGGCGTGGAGAGATGGCGACTCACCCGTATCAAGGCAATAGATGTCTCTCCAACAACCTCTGTCATCGCAGCCTCCAAATACCCAGGCGACGTTGTCAACGAGCGTGACAGTGTGCGCGCGCATGTTGTGCATCGGCAACGTCCCATGAACAGGTGCACGTGACCAGTACATAGTGGTGGCAGGCGCGATGGGGACGTCGTCGCTGTGAGGCAGCCGGGGATTCGTACGAGTCCGCTGCTCGCGCGTGCTGCGACTGTGTTTCCCATCTTTTGCAGAGGGTGACGATGGACGACGTTTCACAGACTGGGCTGGATCTGCTGTGGGAGCGTTAGAGACATGGCGGAGCGAAGATGATTTTCGTGATGCGGTGATGCGAGGTGTGCCTGGTGCAGTGGGGGTCGGGGTGGGGGACGACGACCCCGACTGCGCAGTCGACGCAGTGGGATTGGGCAGCTGGGGGTTGTTAAAGGTGGAGGTCGATGCTGTCGCCTGGTGTGTCGGATGGAGGTATGGCGAGCGTGACTGGGCAGTCAGCTGCGTCTGTGAGGTGGTGCGGAGGTCATCGCTCGCGGAAATGCTGCTCATCGTATCGACGTCGTCGTCCACGTTGTCGACGGTGGCTAAGAGCGACGATGTCGCAGCAGAGCCAGGGATGGGGCTCGGATTTTGTACTCGCGGCCATACGCGGCTCGCCATCGGAAGAGGTGATGGTGATGAGCGTGGGAGGCTCACTCCAAGCTCACCGTCTCCGAATTTTTTTTCCAGGGGCATCCAGTGGGCCCTGTCGACACAGAACCAGATCCCCGGCGTTCTAACAGCGTAAGACGGAGGTGAGCCTGACTGTTAGATTGATCTGATGACGAAACTTTCAACTGTAGCCATGTCCAGCCAGACGACGTCGGCGAGCTCCGCCATATTCCTCCCCAAGTACCACAGCCTGGGCCGGGTGGACTCGTCTTGCCCGTGCGTTGATAAAGACGCCTGCGAGGATCAGAGCGTCCAGAACCATCCCCTAGGCAACGCTCGCAAACACGCCGCCGTCCCTGAGCACCCGTCCGGGGCGAGTCCTACCCCGACCCATAGCGTAAAATGTTGGGCATTAATCAAAATGCTCGGGAGAATGCGCGATACGTAAATGCTTCTCACTCCCTATTAGACTCCAAGGCACAACTCGAGTCTGCGACAGACCGCCGGGTTCGCACCCCACCACCGCCTCAGTCAACACAGCGGGATCCTACGAAACAAGTCGAGACCATCGACGTCGACGCAGCAAAAGAGACCGTGACTGATGATTCAAAGCATATTACGTGTTCATAGGGCAGGTAAAAGAGACACTAAACACAGTGCGGGTACGACCTAATTCAGTTCAAGAGTTTAAGACCGTACTTTATGCGTCGTTACGACACCCTTCAGTAACCCGGCTTGGGCGACAAGGTCGCAATACGGGGACTAGTGGGTGCCAGCCTGACGGTTCCGGCGAGCGGCGATCTCTCGTACAGACGTGCTGAAAGGTCCGGAGGGGAGAGCAACGACGACCTTACACCGTTGAGACCAACACCGTTGAGGCCAACACGGTCCACGTTCTGCCGGAAACGTTTAAGAAGGACCCTCATCATGTACTCGGTGTCGAATGCACCATACGCAGGGTCGTATGGAGTGCTCTCAACGATATCCTGTAAACCGATTAAGTGATTACTGCATATGTCGCAACAAACAGGAATGTACCCTGATCTTGTAGCGCGTCACGAGCTGGTCGTCGAGCGTTTGCAACAGTTCAGAAGCAGCTGCATCTACGCCGATTTGCACGAATCGAATCTTGAACATGTCGTGCCTCACGCGACGACGGTCAAGACGATGGGCTGCATCAACGATAACTCTCTCGAGATCTGCCTGGTCGGCTACACACCCAAGTTGTGAACCGTGAGTCGCACGCATGAAACTACGACTTACTTGGAAGACCATCAGTGATCACCACGACAGAGATCGGCTCATGGGTGGAACGTTCGTCCTCGATAAGAGGTAGGTAATGGTCAATGATCCGGGCAAGCTTTGCACCAGTCGGGGTATCGGGGCCTGGAAGCGCGTTAGGACACGCCGCTGATGTATATAAGAGACATACCCTCAGGCTGAACTCGGTTGAACAGGTTATTTACATCTGCCCTCGACTAAAAAGCAACTTTTTCAATAGATGCCCTTATGAAGGGAGGGAGGACAATTACCAGCATGTTCTCAGCAAAATCATTCACGTGCATGAAGTGAATGTCAGCCCCTCGCGATCCGTATTGCCTGGCGATGTCGACAACGCCAGCAAGAGCTTGCCGGGCCAGTTCCCAGAGATTGCCCTCCTGCATCTACTAGAGTCAATAGATCGTCCAAGACCGTCATATGAAATATACTTACAGACATCGAGTCATCGACGATGACGACAGTCTTGACCTCACTGTGATGGATCAACAAAACGAAAATGGCCCGTTAGTGAGATACGCACGCAAATCTCTTAAGACCAGCCTCCCTGTCCGGAAGGGTATCAACAATGTCAGGGATGTAGCGCGGAATATCTTCATCAACGAGGGTCGTATTGAGCTGCTCCACGTCAACACTACGGAGTCTCGACAAGCGCGAGGTCCTGATTCCAGACTGCTGAGCAAGGACGACCGTGCCCTGAGCAAGAACGCCTTCAGTTTCGATAGGAGGGAAGCTCCAACGAAGCTGTGAAGCACAAACAAGCACTTCATAGCTGGAAATCTATGATAAAATGAGCTCGACTTTGCCGGTGGACGCGACAGACACATACTATGTGCTCTTTACCGGCGTATCCAATTACGGCTCCGGCAAATTGAGGACTCGCTTTACCGATGTCTGCCAATCAAGGGCCTGAGTATACAACCTTTGCATTTATCGACTACTCACGAAGACCGCCCTCGACAAGAGCGCGCGCAATGTACAAGGTGGTACCATTGCGGTCTTCCCCGAAAGGAACAGCATTTTCTGGAATGTTGTTACCCTCTGTCAGGACCTAGAAATCGGCATTAAACTTGGGTCCGGGATCGCATGATATGAAGACAAGGCCATACCCAGACCAAAGGGAGTGGAGAGCCATATTGTGCGAAGTATTCGGTGCTCCTGCGCGCAGCCTCGAGCCACTCCTCCTTTTGAATCACAGAGCGAGCCTCCAAGGTCGATGGAGTGAGAGGTCTGCGACTATACTCGGATATCGTCCTCTTCCTCTGCTCGGAGACGAGCGACCGAGTTCCGATCTCTGTGGACGCGGTCAAGAATGACGTCTTGTTGAGACTGGCATCAAAAAGAGCAGATTTCTTATGCGCAAGCTTGAAGGACATGGTGATGGAAAGTAGTAGTGCAAACTGAGAGTGATGTTCACCGGGAGTGATGTTCACTGACCTCGCACCGTCGAGCTTTTATACCTTCAAGATTGCTACGTGAGAGTCGGCAAAGAATACCACTAGAACTCACATCAAGCGCGATGCCATCATCAATAGTACCCCCTGACGCATACGAGCGTAGTGAATTGGGACTGCAAACTCTGTATTGCGGAAAAGATGGTCCACGCCAGGAACGATCAGACCGGACCACTGTGCGCTCAGTCGGAGCGATTACTCTTCCGCGCCTGACGCGGGAATAGCGGTGATTTGGCCGTAATGATTCTGTCCTTCTGTGCCTATGATGGCAGCACTGGGAAGAACACGAGCAGCCAACCATTCGTGTGTGTAGGTGTGGTGCACAAGACGCAACCCTGTCACGCATAGGGTTAGCGAAGAGCTTTCTACGAGTTTTGAGTATAAACTCGTCATGCATACGGGTTCCTCGAACTTGGCTATAGCATAAGGTATTTACGTGTAAACGGTAATCACCTTGTACAATCGAGTCTTCAGCGCTGCTCTCAACCCTAGGTTGCTTACGGGATGAAGAGGTGGCGCCTTGAGCGTGTCCGAAAAGGGACCAGGGACACATATGTACCTAGTCATCCGGGCACGGTTCCAAGTTTACCGGGGCATACTCGTCGGCATCGTTTTTCAACAGTCGCCTCAGCTTCCTACATGACCTACATCAATCGGTGGGATAGGAATGTCAACGATTAGAATCCCAGTCATGTTTGACCAGAACGACTCGTGCATCCTTCTGCAGCAACAGTTGTGACAAGGACATTTGCCCACCACGAGATCGTGGGCCGATGCCAGGGCCTGCTACCAGCGCGTGGTACAGGTACAATTCACACTGAAAATGTCAGCTGGACACAAGGCACGTAAATCGGCACCCAGAATGAGTTGTAAGTGCATTGTCGACTACTCGTAGCATCATTCTGCAGCAATAGTTGCGACAAGGACATAGCCCACCACTGAGGTCGTGGGCCGAGGCCAGGGCCTGCTACCAGCGCATGGTCCAGGTACAACTCGCACTGGAGATGTCAACTTGACACAAGGCACGTAAGTCGGCACACAGAACGAGCCGGAAGTGCATTGACGAACCACCTCCACCACCTCCACCACTCTATAAACCTGGGTAACGATCCAATCAAAAAAAAAAAAAGAGAGACAAACGCATGGGTGTCAGAAACAAGCTCTGCAGAGTATGCCAAGGCATGTCCACGACTACTTGAAACCAAGTTAACTGAGCGAAAAGCCAAAGAACGATGGTAATGGCGGGTCACAAGGGAGAGACTGTGCTGAGGGCCCCAAATAGGACGACGGGGGTGCCAGTGTTGAACGACATGCGCAATATAGTGGGGAAGCAGCTGGCGAATCCAGACCACTTGCTAGACGTCCCAGGTGACCCGTTGACAAGACCAAGAAGCCAACCGCATCGAAATGACATGGTCTAAAACGCAACTTCGAGATGTCAGTCAAACTCGACAACACGCGATGGCCAACTGCACGAATTAGAATGATCTGAGATATGACTCATAGCATAGGGATACTGGACTGTACTCCCAAGATGCGAAACACGAATGTAGCCGCAGGCTACTCATTGCTACTATAGTTGTCGCAATACGGTACTCGTATGATATGGCAGACGTCTACATTACCTCATTGAGCCATCCAGCTATGGACGTCTGACCTACCAATCACGACTCTCCGGATCCAATTTTTTGGATAGGTCGTAGGTACTGTCATGCCCATGCCAGACCACAATACAAATTGAGACTGGTACAAGATGAACTACAACCCAAGATCGTACAGAAACAAAATCGATTTCAAAATAGTACGGCATCGATGCAACGCAGTTTAGTAGCGGGTCCCGGAGGACAAGGTCGAAAGACGAGGACTGTTGGATCCCAATCTGGCGGACAGTCCACGCGGCGAGTTTTCACGCGCGCGCGAGACGGAACCCAAAGGGGAGAGTAAAGTGGACTGTCCGCTGATGGGGACGGCATCGTTCACGCTCTGTCGGAGACCTCCAAGCAGGATCTTCAACATATACTCGGTGTCAAATGCACCGTGCGCAGGGTCGTACGGGGTGCTGTCAACAATGTCCTGCAGACTGGTTCAGCGATCATCGTAGATGTCCGACAAACGGAGGAATGTACCCTGATCCTGTAACGATTCTGGAGGTGGTTGTCCAGTGTGTGCAACAATTCAGAAGCAGCCGGATCTGTGCCGATTTGCACAAACTGAATCCCAAACATGTCGTATCTTATGTGCTGACGGTCGAGACGGTGGGCTGCATCAACGATCGTTCTCTCGAGGTCATCTCGGTCGGCTATGCGCGTAGGTTGTAATCGTGAGCATGAACTAACAAGCACACTTGAAACCACAGCTTACTTGGTAGGCCATCAGTGATCACTACAATGGTGATCGGCTCATGCGTAGAGTTCTCGTGCTCGATACGAGGCAAGTAATGGTTGATGATCTGCTCGAGCTTCGCACCAGTCGGTGTGTCTTCGCCTACAGCGCGGGTTAGGATAACATTGCTATGTAGGTATGTAACCGACACAGACCTTCGGGCAGAACTCGGTTAAACAAGTCGTTTACCTCTGTACTCGACTACAAGACAATTTTCAATCGATGCACTTATGAAAAGAAGGTAGGCAATCACCAGCATGTTTTCAGCATAATCGTCTCCATGCATGAAGTGAATATCAGCGCCTCTCGATCCGTACTGCCTGGCGATGTCGACAACGCCAGCAAGAGCCTCCCGAGCCAGTTCCCAGAGATTACCCTCCTGCATCTAGCACCAAGTCAACAGATCATCCAAGGTTGCTAGGGATGGACTTACCGACATGGAATCATCGATGACGATGACAGTCTTGATCTCACTGTGGTGGATCAACAGAACGAAGATGGACTATTGAAAAGATACGCACGCGAATCTTTTAAGACCAGCTTCTCTGTCTGGAACGGGTTTATAGAAGTCGGGTACGAATCGCGGGATATCAGCCTCAACGAGGGTTACATTGAGCCGGTCCACCTCGGTGCTGCGAAATTTTGAAGATTGCACCGAGGTTCTTTCGCGCTGCTGGGCAAGGACGACTGTGCCTTGAGTGAGGACGTTCTCGAATCCTACAGGAGAAAATCCCCAGCGAAGCTGTGAAGCACAGACAAGCACTTCATAGTTGACGATCTGTCATCAAATGAGCACGGAATGTTCGGTAGACACGAGAAGCGCATACTATATGCTCTTTGCCAGCGTACCCAATGACGGCTCCAGAGAACTGGGGACTCGCTTTACCGATGTCTGCCAACCAAAGACCTGAGTTCACTACCCAGGTATTAATATCATCACTGAGCGCTCACGAAGACCACCCTCCAAAAGGGCGCGTGCAATGTAAACGGTACATCCATTACGATCTTCCCCGAAAGGAACAGCATTGTCCGGAATGTTGTTGCCCTCGGTCAGGACCTAGGAATGGCATCAAACTCAGGTCCAAGACCACACGATATGGAGATAGGGCATACCCAGACCAGAGGGATCGGAGAGCCGTGTCTTTTGAAGTGCTCTGTGCTCCTACGAGCAGCCTCGAGCCATTCGTCCTTTCGAATCAAGGAACGGGCCTCTAATGTCCCCGGAGTGACGGATCTGCTGCCGTACTCGGACGTTGTCCTCGTTCTCTGCTCGGTAACGATGGTCCGAGTAGACGAATCCGCAGACGCGGACAATGGTGAACCTTTGTTGAAAGTGGGCCCAAGCGAAGCATGTTTCGCGCGAAGGAAGGACATGGTGATGAAAGTGGTGCAAATCAAGAGCGAAATTCATTGACACGCGTATCATCGATGTTTTATAGCCTGCTGCACGAGCATCGCGCAGATGGAGGTCACGATTGTCAGATATCGATGTCCAAAACTCATTTCAAACACGATATAGTCATCGATGATACCCCAGATGCACGTTGACGCTAGCGAGTTGGTAAAAGTGGAAAAATGAATTCTGCACTGCGAATGCGTGTGGAGAAAACAGCCAGATGATACTATATCGGCCGGGATCGATGATGCTTGAACATCTTGCGCCCAATCGGAGCAACCAATTTTTGGTGCCGGGCTGGAGAGACTGTCTGTCATGGGAGTGAAATTTGAGGAGGAAATGGCATGTGACTGAGGCAGAATACACGCACCCATCATCGACCTCGAGGCCATCAAGGGATCGATACCCTGTGCCCGACGCTGTGGGCATTCCGAACTTCCGTTGGAACCTTCTGGGTCGCGGCATTGCCTGTCACAACATTGATCTGCCAAGGTGTACGCTGAAAGGGGCCTGTGCTTGAGGGGATCATCGGAACAAGAAGTGTAATCCCTCCTCTTCGTCCTTCTGTACAGTGTCGCGGGCCGGTAAAAGGCGAGGGGGCGACGACGTTTATAACCTGCAGATTGAACGCTTACCCCAACGAGGAGATATCACCACACTTTGGAGTGGTTCGAGCGCCGAGGAAGCGATCGATGTGGCATCCGATGGCTTAGCTGGACACGTCTTGAGGGTGCAAGCCTACAATAACCCCGTTCAGGACGATAAATACTAGAGAGTCCGACATGAGAGCGTCGCATTGCCACCGTTGACCGGTCATTGACCGGCACCCGCGCGACAGAGGTCGACTGCTTGCTGTAGACAAGGCGCCCCGGAGAAGTCCGGGCGTTGTGTTTTGCAGGTGCCCTCAAGTGGTGACACGAAGTTGCAGCGTGTACGTCCGCCCTGGAACGTGATCATCGTATGCGAATATCTAGACCCTTGGCCGTCCACCCTTTGTTCCCCCGTTCGAGTTGGGACCTTGGCTGATTGCCGTTGTTAACCTGGAGAGGGTCATTGGCTGCCACACTTGACGCGCCCACTCAGAAGCCACTCGCCCCAGGGACCTCGGTGACGGATGTAAAGTAGACCGTCGTTGACCCAGTTCGCTCCGACGTCTCAGTGGACTATTTCCGCTGTGCATGGATTCGACCACGTCAACGAGACAGCGCATCGAGTTGCATATTGGGGATGAGACTTGTCTCCGTACGGTTTTGTGTCCAGGATGTGAGTGCCTGCTGGGAAGGACGATCCCTCCGGAGACTGCGCCGCTGCCATCTGTCGACCCGCGGGTGGAGGACGTCGCCCGGGTCGGTCCCCACCAGTCGGCTATTCGCAGCTTGATTGGCGGAGTGTGCGTGTCCGCGGATTCTGTCGTGTGCGCCCTCGTGAGGATGCAGCGAGGTGTGTCCGAGAAGACAGCTCGGGTGGGCTCGCTGAGTGCTGTGGTGAGGGCGACCCTGGCCCGACAGGGTGAGATGACGCAGCTGGGGTATGCGCGTAGGCTGCGACGAGGACGAGCATGTCAACACCCGCTCGCGAGTGGGCGTCCGTTCCTGATCAAGCCCACTGACATCTCGGCCACCCCCCCGCTGTCCCAACACAGCTGCTTGGCGGCGGACGACGCACTATAAGACGTCGCTTCTACTCGTACTCGTCTCGACCCTGTGCTAACCCGCCTCGTGACGACTCGCCATCTCCTCCATGTGCCATCACGAAGTGTACGCTCCTCTGTCCGTCGTGTCGACGCTCGTTGCTCATGCCACGAACACGAACAGCGTAGGCGACTATTACAGGGGATGTGGCGTAAGTCTCGCAACCAGCGTCCATGCTGTTATGACCAACCCGATCTCCTCACACGCAGCACTTCCATGGGCGCTACTTCACCGGCCAAGTGTCGGATTGCAACTCGCAAAGGTGCAAGACAAGCAAATCCCACATGCACAGAACTGCTCCCAACTGTGGATGCCCTGCCGTCTGTCCCCTCGTCCCGATCCTGTACATCCGCTCTGACCTCTCCCCAGGTCGTCACCGAAGACCGGAGAATACAAAACTTGTTTCAGATGCCACACCCAGACTGCGAACGAATGTCGCATTAGAAAAACGATGACGCCCAACAACGGGACATACAGATATCGTGACCGTCCCATCTCATTCTAGATCCCGCTACCATCTCGTCCCGTTGCATGAGCCCCTTTCGCTAACTTATGATCCGGTATCTTGATTTTACTCACGTACTGCGTATGCGTATATGCTTTAGACCCATAGACATTCATCCTTTTGCAATTCAGACACGTTATCAGAATTGTGGTCGTGTCGTCATGTTAACCGTTGGCTATCACGTTGATGACAACCTCGGACATGAACTGAACAACAGTACATGCTTACCGGAGGGCCTCGATGCACAGGAAGCGCTGCGGATACGGGCGCCGGCGCTGGTCTTTGTTCTCCGGGACTGAATTGGATCCCGAGATACCGGGAAAAGAACTCGTCCAACCACCCAAAGAACGCCTCCTTGTCCTCCGCGCTCAGATTCGCCCAGTCGATCCTGTCCACCCCGTCCTGTGACACTTGTCGGTGGACAGGTGGATACCCACTCGGGGGTCGAGTGGGCGGAAGGGGAAGCAGAACAGACACGTCATCGGCCGGTCGTGAAGTACGGGAGACCCCCGGCGGTGCTCCACCCATGCCAGTGCCTGACACGACCACATCAGGCCGGGACCTCGACATTGGAGGCGGTGGTGGTGGTGGGGCCCGTTTCCAATTAGGATCCCACCTGACCTTGGAGGACGACGTACTCGAAAGCCGGTCTCGCGTGTTCGTCACCTTGGCGATGCTGACGTCCTTGGCCTTCTCGGCCTTGGCTTTCAGTTCGGCGACTGGCAGGCGCCGCAGGTCCGGATGAGGGGCGGAGAGTCAGAATGGGGTCGTTTGAGGAGGCAGGCAGAACCTGCTTACAGTTCACCATCGTGGCCGTCTACGTTTCCCGCCTGTGGGCCGATCGAACTTTGAGCAATCGATGTGGACGCGGAGATGGAGGGGCTCAACGTTGAGGACGTCTCTCAGAAGCAACTGGATGGCCGCGAGATGAACGGGAAGGCGACCGTTCGATTGTGAGTGAGTTGGACGTGGAGATTGGACGGCAAGGGACTCCCGCGGGAACGAGAGGTTATATTCACTCACAGGCAGCGGCCCTGAGTGTCGCATGCCATCGCTTCCAGATACGAGACGAGTCATCTAGCAGGCTTTATATCGTACATATTTTAATCTTCAACAAAACTGCCAATAAAAAAACAGTCCACGGATGATCCCAAAGTGACGAGGATGTCCAGCGACCTCAACGTCTCGTCACCACCACCGCGACAACCAGAACGAGGAGGCACACAAAGAACGAGAGAAGGGCCCATAGACAGCGCTTCGCCCACTTCTTTTCCGTCTCTCTCATCTCGGATAGCATCGTCTCCTTCTCCTCCTCGGACTTGTCTGATTGCCAGTCTGCAGACACGCGCATCGGTGCAAACAAAAAGTAGACGCCGATGGCCCAAAAGACTGGAAAGACTGGGTGACCAAAAACGAGACGATCAGCAAGAGCGGGTGGGTCGCCCAAGGCACCGACAAAAAGTACACGTACAAAATCCGTATTTGAACAGGTGTCGTGCGACCGTTTCCACCTCGAAGGCGGGGGAGGACGAGTACCCGGGAAGCTTCTCGCCATCCCAGTCCGACGAATAAGGAGGGGGTACATGGGGTTCGCGACGTTGTGTCCGTGCACGATAACCCCGTCCCCCAAAGAAATCGCCCAGTGCGTCGTCGTTCAATTGTCTGGGTGAGTGATGCGAACGGGTTGGTGGTAGTGTCGGTGTGCTGCTTGCACTGGAGTGTAGGGTAGGGGTCGCAGTCGTTTCTGACTCCCTCGAAACATGCACGCGTAGTTGCAGGTCCTCCGCGGGTATGCGCACAGTTGGGTCACCACCACTTGGTGCCTGGACAATGGGGCGAGGAATCATATCTGGGAGTGAAGGAAAGTGGGATGACCGGCAGCCAGGCTAAGGCTGGCCATCGTGGAGGCCACATCATAAATACGTTCCATTCTACCGTACGAGTGGCGTGCGGACATGGCAGCTCTCGACGGGTTTGGTCAAAAGACAAAAGAATGGAACGGGAAGGACTTGCCGGATTTGGTCATACCCTCTCACGACATGACCGAGTCACGGGACCAAGACAATAAGAACGTCCAGGGGCTGGTGAGAAACAAAAAGCACCGTTCATTCGAGAGGTCGTTCTCTATTGTCTTTATTGTCTTGGGAAACGGTCGAGAAGACCCGCCCTCGGCATCGGTAGCGATGGAGGGGCTTACCAACAACGATAACTGTAGCCGAAAGATATGCCCAAGTAGACGACCTCCTTCTTGACCACGCGTTCGAGTGATTGCATCCCAGAGTCTTTCTTGTTTCTCGACGTCGGCAGACGCGCCACCGTTCTTGCAGCCGTGATCAGATACACATATTCTAGTCTAAACATCCGACTAGTCACCAGAGACACGGGCACGGTAGGAATTTGTCTTCTAACGTCCCATCATGATCTAGATCTGAAATCAGCCCCCAAACATACCAGTAACTGATCGTCCATATCAGTGTTGCTGGACATCGTCCCCAACTGAACACACCTGTGCGCGTCGGTTTAGACTACGAGACCGTAAGCGCGATCTCTGTGGCGGTAAGGCTACGAATTAAATTAGTTTCTTCCACATGATGCGACAACGGTCTTACTGCACATAAATTCCTGCACTCCAGTCGTTTCTAATCGCATAAAAAAATGAAAACGTGTCTCGGATGCCGGGCGATCGTTCCTAGTCCGCGATGCCTTGGAGCCATTGCCCGACGTCAAACGCAAAACCTCCAACCTTTCCTTATCCGCTGCAACCGACTACACATACGTCCAGGGCTTGTTACACCGGCGGCAGTGGTTGTCCTCGTGGAAAAAAGGAGGGTGCGATTGCCGTTCCACTCGTTGTCCTGTGAGTGGAAATTTCACCTTGTGAATAGACTACCCAGCCCCGTCAAGCACGGTAGTCACGTCCGCCCCAAGTACTGAACTCATTGGGAATGTCGGGTCCATTGTCGATCTATTACTCTTCTTTTCAAAAACTATGGCGCAGCCTCACCGTCCCCAGCTCGTCGGCAGCTCATTTGGATATGAATGTAGAACGACTTTTCTTCCCTTGCTCTCGTTGATTCTGACTTGTGCCCTGGTCAGTCTGGGCGAGGAAACGAGCCAGTCCACAACTAACCAAATAACAGACTGAGAGGCAACAAGTTCAATGGAGGTTGGCCTTTAGAAGAGATATCATCACAATAACGTGGACGTGATGGACATAAGACCCCTGAAGCCGGGGCAAGGCAAAGATGGTTGCCTGCTGCCAACAGGTGCACTGGACGCCATACATGTATCCGACGCTTTAACCCAAGTGAAGACGTCGGAAATCAAATGTGAGTAGTCACATACATGGAAGAGGCTCACACTCCGAGTGCATATGTGCACTGAACGTTTCAGCAGGTGTTGCAAGCCCCATATTCGAGTGGAACATGCGATAGAAGAAACTCGACGAGAAAGACTCAAATACACATTCAGGCATGATCAATGAACTCTGTATCGACCCACGACGGTAACGCTACGCCTGCGCGGACCTTCTACGACCATGTTTCCGAGAAGTCACCATTGGAGGGGCAGATGGACCTGCCCACTCGGCCATCAGATGGATGCCTCAGTTGTCATATAGTAAGGGCTGAAGTGAAATGGACAGGTCCGGGAAGACACTGCGTCGCGCATCAACAACATATTGAAGTCGAGCCATGTGGTGTAGCTGAAGTCAAAGTTTCGTCAAGAACAGTAATATGTGTCGATGGCTGCCATGATCAACAAGAGCCGAAATGTATGTTATCCACTATTCCGTGTTCAGGAAGCAGCGGAGGACGCCTCAGAGGTGTCCTCCTGGACAGGCTCTGTCGCAAGTGGGATCGAGCAACGTGAGTAGCGGGACCGTCCATCACGGAACAACATATCACCGGAGTTACATACCTGTTTCTCACCGGTGCAACTGCGCCGATCGGGACATTCGATATGAAAGGATCTTCGGATGGCTGAGCAGCGGGCAGAAGCGGAACGCTGGACGTGGACGAGTTCGCCGACATTGGGTGATAGCCGGCATCAATAAATTAATGGTATGTATAGTTGTGAGTGACGACGTCGATTCAGACTAGTTAGGTGCAGGTGAACGCGGACAGTCCACGGATCGACTCGCGCGGCGTGCATGCATTCCGAGTCAACAAACCAGCAACGGCGCGCGCGGTCGTTGAATGAGTGGAACGGTTGTTCGGTAACGACGTCCAACCCGGACCAGTCTGTATCGCAATCACCCCAGCACATATAAGAACCGACTACGGTCGAGATCGACAACCTGGGGACATTGCTGCTGCAGAGCACCGTCTTCAAAGCCCCAATCCCCCAAGGGATCAACGACTGAGTATGCCTGAACACCGATCACACTCACTCAGCGAGGCGGCCTCAAGCCTTGTCCATCGTATACCTGAACTCCTTCGCCATCTCCGTTATCTCCAGAATGAAGAAGCCAAGCTTGATGCTCAGGCCCGCCAGCTCATGGAGCGACTTCTAAAGACCGAAGATAGGTCACCAGGGCCAAACTATCCAATCCTCTCCACTCCTGTTTCAATGATTCATAACAGAGATACGGCAAGCACAGTCGATAGAAGTACCTTGAGTACCCCGCCACATATCGATCCAAGTATATGCCTTTTTCTGAACAACGAAAACTTACTGAATCCGTTTGGTAGGAAACATCGAGACACCAGTAAAAGCCTTTTTGTTGATGGAGTCGTTTGCGTTAGCGATGTCGGTCAAAAGCAAACGCAAGGGGAGAATATTTTTGGCAGGAGATAGCACTGAATTTGGGGAGAAGAAATTGGACTGAAGTGGCGGAGTTGACACGGACATATCATATCATAGTTATCAAACGTATTAGGAGGATGGTAAGACCGAGACATATCAATTCCGGCCGTAGGGTCCTGTGCTCTAATCGCGCAGATTGTCGAGTGAGCTTGAGTAACGTGTGTGTAGTATCTACACCTTATTATGGCATGCTGTCAGATCTGCGCGGGTCGTGCTCGTACATCGCTGACTTACTATAGGGTTCCGAGGAGGTCCACAATCACCTACTCATCGAACTGATATCCATCGACTACATCGTCCCATAGCCTCTTCGTGTCGACAACAGCACTTAGTCGCGAAGCGAGCAAAAACGCACCACTTAGTTTTCTTGAAGTTTGTTAGCAGGATCGAAGTAGAGTGAGCAAAGTCACAATCGACTGACCTATTAAGACTGTAGGTCTCCCGAGGTGGCGGAGTAAGTCTATGTTGGAGCATGGTTGTAATGTTAGCACGGATCTGGCCTGTAATGTCCTCCCAACAGGAACCCGGCCCAAATGCGAACGGTTGTGGCGTAGATGGTCTGAAGGGAGTCGCGAGCAAAATCATGGAGTCAACATGAGCGTTCAGCATGACCTATAGTGTAGCATGAAAACGGTGGACGGGATGGATTACAGTCAAGAGCGTGTACAAACCTCGTTCTCCTCGCCAGTGAGGTAACCCAGTTTGAGACTCCAATCGATGCAAGGGGCACGGGCTTCGACTGCCGCGGCTTGAATAAGGTGCAACCAGCCATCTATAAATTTTTTCGTATATTCACGGGTGGCACCGAAATCGACCAACGAGATCTGTCGGGCTATGAGTGAAATGGAGACCGTGAGATAAGAATACAGACTTGTTGAGTAGAGGGGTTCCACAAAAAGTTGGTCCAGTTTGGGTCAGTCTGCATCAGCCGGAACTGGAAGAGCTCCCGCAAACAGAGCTCGATGATACGTTTCGCAATCTGTCAGTATGATCGATTAATGGACGGACATTTAGGTCACTGATCCAGATACCTCATTACGCTCCCCTTGCGGAAGCGCCGAGACAGACAGTTCTCCGACGCTGACACCATCGACGTGTTCCATGACGAGTACACGGTCGGTACTCCCTTGCCATACCCAAGGTATTTTAAAGCGAGAATCCTGGCCAAGAAGTTCCGACGAACGATAACGTCGCAGAAATTGCGCCTCTCTTGAATAATCACACTCATCTGCTAACTCGTCCTTCATGACCTTTCAAGTGCTTCCTGATGAATGGTTTCTGTGCAACGAGCATTAGGTCTTACCTGGACTGTGCGGTCCAGGAACAATCCCTTTGGTAGTAGTCGTCCTGCACTCAGTAGCAACTTGACATAACCAAGATCACTGGCAATCGAGTTTGCGATGTTTGGGAACTGAATTTTCACGGCAACTCGCTCCTCCAGACCGGATGGTGAAGCAGAGGCTCTTAATACTGCGTTGTGAACCTGTCCAATTGAGGCAGCTGCAAAGGGCACGCGATCGAATGAAGTAAAGTTGTCCGCCCATGAATTTCCTAAGGCGAATATCAGTACTTCCTGTAGTTCCCGTATGAGTGGACCAGTACGATGAGCAGGAGGTCATAACTACCTGCATCTGCCAGTCCGGCATATAATGAGCACTATCCTGTACTCGTCTGAATATCACGTCCACTTCTGGTGGGAGCGTATGTGTGTCTAATCCATGATTGTAAGACTATTTCGTCACATGAAATGAGAACATTCAAACCCTGTATGCTCATGAATTGACCTAGTTTGAGAGCAGCGCCTCTCATTTGCGCGAGTTTTGAAACCAGCCGCTTGATATTAGCTTCCGTCATCATCAAGGAACCTTGCTGGCGATGACTCGAGGGGACTGTTGATCGGCGGATGATTTCCGAGGCAGCCCCATAACTCAGAGATGCAGCGAGACCTAGATTTTCGCAGCCAATTGAGTGCCATGTTATGTAGGCATCTATGGGACATACCGCCGTAATGGAATAAGCGACCTATCCTGGAGGAAGGCACTTTTGACGAGTGTAAATTATATCTTATGACAGGATGTGTGCCTTGGATATCGACAGGAAGCGCAGGGGCAGACGCTACAGGCTGTTCGATGACAGATGGTGTTAACTGCGTTAATGGAAGGGGTGCGCTCTAAACGGGGAGAGAGCGTCAAGCAGAAATATTAAAATGCTTACATTACTTTCCGTGGCATCAAAGAGTTCTGGAGCTAATGTATCATCCTGGCACTGGGCATTGGGTCCTGACTGTTGAGGGGCACCGGACTCCTCATGAACGGCAGAGACCTCTACACCAAATATTCCGGGACGTGCAGCCAGTCCCCCCGTCGGAAGTGGTTCGAGGAGCGGAATGGAGGAGGCCCGGTCGTCGGTCTTAGATGAGCCCGCATATGACTTTGCTGTGGCCACCTCATATTGGTTGAATGGACTCGGAATGGCTTGCGCACTTCTAATGTGCGCCGCACGAAGCACAATATCGACGATTGTGTGAGCGACACACAACCATCCAACGGCAGGCGATGGCGGCATTCAAACGGGAGGACGCGTCAAACACAGCCACAGGAGTTCTGGTCACGCGGCTTGTCCAAGTCACCTGGCCAAGGAAGGCAAATACAGTGTCTCAAATAGGAAATGCACAAACCACATTTTCGTAGAGTTACTCCCTGTCTGACTGCAACAAAGGACCATTGGTGATTGTATGAGTATCAGCACATTCTATAGACTCTAGGTTACTGTTTAATGTAATTTTTGTTGAAGTACATCAAGTGAACAACAAGTTTTCTAGATAATGGTCAAATGAGTGCTGTGCATTACATATTATCACGGTTAGCACTTTTATAAAAACCTGGCCACCTGAATCACTGGCACCCCAGTAGCACCCGGATTCCCTCTGTAGGCCTTATATTCACCTCTCTATCATGACAAAGTACACCTCTCCAATGAAAAAGGCTAGGATTTGTTGTGATCGAGATGCAGGTATGAAAGATGCCATGATTGCCAAAAAGTATGGCCTTCATCGCACAACTATCAAGTGCATCTATCAGCATTATGCCCAATCAGAAGACTTTCATTATATTTCCCAGAAACCAGGCTGAAAACATTTATTTACCACTTATGACACCTGTGTTGCAGTTCGTGCTCTTACTTACATGATGTTTCAGATCTCCAAAACAAGTTTTTTCCATCCATCAATGCTCAAACCATTCGTCTTAGACTTCGACAATGTGGCCTAATGGCCTATGTTCGTCGCAAACGGCCTCTTTTGACAAATGTACACAAGAAAAAGAGGATAACATGGGCGAAAGCTCATGCTCACTAGACTATTAATAACTGGAAAGCTGTTATCTTTTCCGATGAGTCAAAGTTCACTCTCTTTAGATCAAATGTCTGTGAATGGTGTTGGAGGGCTCCCGGACAAGATTTTGATGAGCGCTTTGTGAAGAAATCTATCAAACATGGTGGTAGAAATGTTATGATTTGGGGATGTGTTTCAGCTCAGGGGTTAGGAAGGATTGTCGTGTTGAGGGCAAGATGGATGCAGCACTATATGCTCAAATTCTTGATGATGAACTTCTTGGAACCCTTTGCAACCTCGGAATCAACAAGAAAAACATTTATTTTCAGCAAGACAACGATCCAAAGCATACTTCACATGTTGCCATCTCCTGGTTTACAAAAAAACGCATTGACAAACTCGAATGGCCTCCCAATAGCCCGGACATGAATATTATAGAACATGTTTGGGAGCATTTGGAACGTCGTGTGTGGAGCCACACATTGTTACCAAAGAATCTTGGTGAGCTATGGGATGCTTTAGTGGAGGAGTGGGGAGGTGTTGAGAATGACTATATAATGAGATTATATGAGAGCATGCCGGATAGAGTTCAGGCGCTACTGGAAGCTAAGGGTGCCCACACTAGATATTAGAACATTTGATTGCATGGTTTACTTGCTTTCGTTTAATGTCATCTGATTACTTCAGAAGCTCATGGATCAAAAAATAAATTGCACAGTGGTTTTTTCAAATTTCATGCTACTGAGCTCCATATGTAATGTGAGGATGGGAAGGAGGAGCAAGGTCGACAAAAAAGTTATGTCATGCCGTGCATTTCCTATTTGAGACACTGTAGGTTAGGTAGGGTAATTAGATGGAAGGAGCGAGGAATGATGGAATTTAGGTTGGGGAACTGGTCAAATCACAGGGGGAAAGTAGTGACGATGGAACACGCGGGTTCATGACCACTCCTTCGTGGCATCCCGATCACGGCCAAGTAGCTTTCCGTCCAACAAAGAGCATGCGATGCCTTGCTCTCAGTTTTACCAGTTCGTCTTCGTGTATAATTTTCAAACCAAATTTCTAGCCAACAACAGCACAGCCACACAGACCTGAGCGGGTCGTTTGAAACCCAAGCAACGTCGTTGGGTCGGTGGCCTCTCAGCACTCAGTTCTTGATCCTACCACAGGCGCATTCACAGATGAACCATCCACATAATCCCAATCTTGCTAGATATGTGGTACAAAGGTCTGCGTCATTCGGGTTCCTTGCGGCTTCAATTCGCTCATCTGGCCGTAGCTCAGACGTGATATCTGATTTGCGAGTTAATGTTCTCGAGGAGAATTCCACGAGTGTTATATGGTACAAAGTATGACCTATTTGTCTGTACTCTCGGTCCTAGTCTCACAGATTGTAAGGAACGCTTCCTCTCAGACCAGGAGATCATCGAGCATATTGTCGTGGGCATCATACACCGTCTAACCCGAAAATAAAACTGAAAGTTTCCCGTAGCATAACCAAACATCAACTATATGCTGGACCATTCACCGCCCTAAACAAGGATGGTACATTCGCATCCGCTCTCCAGCTTCCCCAAGGGAGACCTTTATCTCACTATTTCCTGTACCCCGCTCTTCGCCGAATTTCACTGATGCAGCCTTGTCCTTTTCGTGTTGCACAAATGTGTATCCTTTCCCGCCAGTGTTTACGACGTCTAATAGTCACAAGTCTTCGACTGACAGCCTGGCCTCAGAGAGTACGGCCGTACACTCCTATCCTCCTACCTCTGAAACATCCACTGTCGTCGTACCTTCTCCACCGCCAGTTGATGCAAAAATAGAAAAGATAGGATCTGTTTCCGCCAGAGTCTCGAAGGAAGTGCCAGAAGTAGCATCCACAAGGATCACGCAATTCCTTCTCGCTCCCCATTCGACTCCGCACGTGCCTGCTCTGCAACCCGATGAACACAGATCACTCCTTACGCGTGCCCTTTCCTTCTTCCAGAACAATAAACCTTCTCACTCTACTTCTTTCACGCTGTGTATACTGGACAGACCAGGTGATGTGCCACAGATGGCCGGCCCGTCACAACCACGGCAACGGCTCTCACAGTTAATCTTCAAGACATCTTCACCGCTTCTTACATTTCACGACAGAACGCCGATATTGACTATTGGTTCCGTGACCGGTTTGTTAGAGATAGATCGTGCAGAGGAACGGATCTTGGGTGTGGACACCAGTTTCTTGATTGCTGTAGCTTTGACATACCTAGAGTTTTTGGAGGAACGAGAGGTATGCTCGACTCTACGCTTGGTTCTCCCATTGCTGTTCTGATGGTACCAAATGCAGAGCTATCTAGCTGCGCTGGCAGACTAATGATTACATTTTGCTACGATCTATACACTGTCTATTTTCTTTGAGGTCAACCTATGGCTGCTGATGTAAGAGTGTGGGCTTCCCACGTGACTGACTTTGTCGCACGTGACCAAAACTGGAGCGCGGGGTTTGAAATATACCCTTTTTCGAACTGCTATCGGTCAACCACCTGACCAACTCAAACTTGTTCGACTATCAGACGTCCACGACATGGTATGTCGCGCCGCACCCCCACACTCATCATTTACGGTTTTCTCACACGTGAATATGTATGCTGCAGTCAGTAACACCTGCTACAATGCGTCGCTTGATGCGCGAAATTTCAGAACTGAAGAATAGTCCTCCAGAAGGGATACGTATCGTTACGAACGAGGAGAATATACTTGATATTACCGGGGTAATCGAGGGACCTGGTAAGGCTACGTGTTTACACGTTTATATACCCGTACTGAGTGTGTATTCGCCTGTGGCTAGAGGGCACGCCGTATGCAGGAGGCTACTTCCGAGTACGGTTCAAATTCACAGAAGAATTCCCCTCTGCTCCTCCGAAATGCATGTAAACTTGTTTTGTGTTTTGTCACTATTTTTTGACGTGTTTTGTAGGTTGGCTCGCCACCAAAATTTTCCATCCAAACGTATCTTCTGCGGGTGAGATCTGTGTAAACACTCTGAAGAAGGATTGGAAGTCGAATTATGGCATCGGTCATATCCTTGTGACCGTGAAATGCCTCCTTATCTGTCCGAATCCCGAATCTGCGTTAGATGAAGAAGCCGGGAAGCTTTTACTAGAGGATTATGATGCTTACTTCTCGCGCGCGAAGCTCATCACAAGCGTACATGCCACCCCACGCACTACGCCTCCAGAGTTCCAACATTCGCATGTGAATGGTTCCGAGGCCTGCACTGCGCTACCTTCTGCCACTCCAAGTGCGCCGGAACCCGCCCAGGCGATTGCAATTCTATCGACCTCTCCAACGCGTAATACCGTTCTGTCGATGTCACCTTCACAAATATTACAATCGTCTCTCGAAAATACGCTTCAGCCATCACACTCATCGACATCTTGCTCGAGTAAGGATGGCAAGGAACGTGTCATGTCACCTTCCCCGCTATCTACTGCAGATTCGAACGTAGGAACCCTTGTCACAGCACCGAAGGCGGTGAAGAGGACGGCTGCGTCGGGTACGGTCGGCGTGGAAAAGCGAAAGAAGGCTTTGAAGCGGCTATGACAACTAGTGGTGCTGGCATATCGTATGATGGTCTACGGATTCCCTTGTACCATGTCGAAATTATGTGTAGTTCATTCAGCGTCACGCTGTAACGTTGGTGTGACAAGGAAAGGATGTGACAATATTGGGGAAGAAAAGTAAAACGTTGACCGTCTCTTATCCTCCATGATTTGCAGGTCTCTGTTGGCTCGTTCAAGTTCCATCAGATTGTCGGCAGTGCTGACGACGCGGGTACTCCCCCGTTCGTTGGGTACTTTACGCCCTGCCCCGTCTGCGCGGTGTGTGGTGCCGTCGTGTGCGGATTCACGATGGTTCTCAGCTGCACCAGCATTCCCTGCCGAAGAACGAGACGAGACACAGACACCTCCCGTACCCACAGGAACATGTTATATCGCAAATCTTCCCTTTGAGGTAACCGCCGGCGAACTCAAGGACGCATTCTCGGAGTTCGGAAAAGTCGTGTCCGTTTCACTGCGTATGTTTCCTCTCTGAAAATGTCATGTTTGGTGAAGTTGATCATATCCCACTAGTCACGACACGCAGTGGTCTGTCTCGAGGCGCTGGTTTCGTTCACTTCGAGTCCGTCGCCGATGCTGTCAAATTTCTCGAGGCGCACCTAGCGGATCCTATCTTTTTGCTAGATAGAAAAATGCACGTCCAGCACGCGCAGAGGCCAACTATGTCGAGATCTCCCGAGCCTTCTCACACATTATTGTTGTTCGACTCCCAAGGGAGATCGGAAGACCAGGTACGGGCGCTATTCGGCAATTACGCAGACAACATCCTGGCGGTGCGATTTGGTGAGTTGCATCCTCCTTTTTTCCTTTGGCTTTGAGCGTTGAAACTCATCTCTTGCCCAGACAAGAAGGTGACGGGACAGGTTTACATCCAGTTCCGCAACGTGAACATTGCGACGGAAGCTATGGCGTTCTTTAAGGACCAGAACGAGAATGCTTCAATCAGATATGCTCGACATAGACAATACGTAACTAACAAGGATACACTTGTATCTAGGTTATCGCAACTTCCGAGACAATAGGTGCAACAGCTGTTCTTACTTTACCTATCTCGATCGACGACATAATGCTATTCACTCAGCGACATCCCCCCTCTAAGCTGTTCCCGCTGGTGCTTGTCCTAGAGGGTGTTCCTGGTCCTTTGGCGCTCCATTGGTGACAACCTATGTAGGCACTCACGAGAGTGATATGCTGCATTT
This sequence comes from Pulveroboletus cf. rosaemariae, assembly GCA_038089275.1. Classification (NCBI taxonomy): domain Eukaryota; kingdom Fungi; phylum Basidiomycota; class Agaricomycetes; order Boletales; family Boletaceae; genus Pulveroboletus; species Pulveroboletus cf. rosaemariae. The sequence continues at coordinate 4,324 of JBBPKN010000133.1, read as the reverse complement.
GACCTTTGACTGCCGGCTGCATATGGCCAACCACTGACTCGGAGCTTCTTGATTGCGTTTCTCCACGATGCTCCTCTTCGTTGGCACATCCTACAATGATGCACCCAGGGATGGAGCCATAGACCTTGGTTCTCAGGTTCTCCTACGCCCTATGATGCAGTGATATTATTTATTGATCCGGTTGCACGCTGCGCTCATGGGATGGACGAATGGCCCTCAAGGCTTCAGTTTCGATTGCTCGGGCAAGTGGCTGCTAGTATTTTTCGTTTTGCTGGTGCAATCATGGTCTACACTAGTGTGAACAACCTAAGCCATCCATGTCCTAGTATGGCGTCGACAGAACTACTTTTTTTGCGGGTTGCATTGCTCTGTGTACTGTTCCCAATCTGCCTTGCGATGCGCTTCACGAAGTTTCAGGTCATGCGTGGACCTTTTTGGGACCAATAGCCTGGTTCTACTCAAGCGGCCAGTTCTCCCCTGTTAGCGGCTCTCCCACAAGCAGGCTGTGGCGACATGGGCTCACCTTCGTATGTGCAATAGGCTACAACTAGTGCACTCTATATTAGCAAGTCATGTTTGCAAAGTTGCATATTCGTGTAGTGACCTTCAATGTTCTTATCTGACATTCCTAAGATCGATCCTTCGGATAAGGCCTTTCACGTTGGGTCCTACAGATCATATCAACCATAATAGCAGCCATGAAATCACCATCAGGACACCTTGATTAGCTACACGCCTCAGATGAACTGGCAGTGGACCTGGTAACCTGTGACACCCTTATCTTTACTATATCATTTGTAGTATACAACATTCGGAAGGACCGCCAAAAAGGTAGTGAGTAGTAAGGGTACCTAACCTCATAAAGATACGCCAGTGTCCTATAGCAGTATTTGCTAGACTTCCAGCCATGGTATGCCAAATAGTGTGTGAACAATGAGGCTAGACGGCGGATTGATCATGCCCGTCCTCGGATTCTCCAATACCGAAGATGCTAGTAAAGATTGGCCAAGGGTATTCTATCAATACCTCTCTTCTTGCGAGCCGTTCCATGTTTACTATCATTCGACATCCCTAGACAGAATGTCATGAGTAAACACACCTAAAACTAAATGTCATCATACTAAGATACTCAGCAGAGACATGCACCAGCTAGATTTCGGTTCAGAACAGTGAGGGTCAAGCATCAGCAACACAATCAGACATGAAGAAAACGACACAGACAAATAGAGAGAAACTTCCTGTATCTTCTGCAGACTTTGTACAGCCATCAATGACATGAGTAGGACTAGAGTTTCAGATCAGTACTGAGCAGACCGAAGTCTACTGGTGGTGAAGCCTACTCACACAAGATTGCACCATACATCATGCCACCATCACGAACCACAAGTAATACAAGGGGATTCCTGTTCCGATCCGCCCTGAAAGTGAAGAAGTACTTGAACAATGTCAGGCCAATAATCACACAGTGAACGATGAATGCTAATATGCTAAGTAGGCCGCTGATTTTAACTACCCATCCCAAACATCAGGGTGGCGACTCACCCTTGATCTCTACCACCCTCAGCGAGTTGTATCAGAAGGCATGTCTGACAAAATATCGACCCTTTTCGCAACCATAACAGTCTGACCGCCACCACGAACTCCGCCAAGACCAAACCAAGGAGTAGAAACGCTATCACCCTGGATCGGTTATATAGAGCAAATACTGCAGGATTTGTCCAACTGCGCTGTGTCTTCTGATGGAGGAATGACATTGTGCTTACCACGAGTGGCCAAAATAAGCTCAACCATACTTGCAATAATTTGTACCAGACAAGGAACATAGATGTACCACAGGCTGCAGAGCAGAGGGGGGTTACTGCCATCTATCAGGTGCGGGATCAACCAGTTGTGCGACCTAGATTAAAATCAGCAAGTCTTGACGACATGGGTGCGAGTATAAGATACGTTGCATGCACTCACACAAATGCAAGCGTTACAATATATCGAAGAAAGAAGTATATCCACTTGAACCGGTTTCTATTCCCCATACTGTAGACACCAAAAAGACGGCTCAAGAAGCCGTCCTGAATGACGACAGGATACGCACGTCCAAATATACTGAACATCCTGGTCAAGTGTTAGCAAGCAATGCCAGACCAAAAAAGTAAGACAGGCGACTGGGCGTCAGATCAGCATTATGCAAGTGCGATGCAATTCTAATACATACTACTATGGTAGCGCACGTTGCGAACGGCTGCTGTACATGCGGGAGGTATCACGTGCTCGGTATCACCTGATAACATCTTGGAAAAATGGTGGAGTCCCGGTGACGAGCAACAATGGTCGTCTAGTATGAGTACGCGGAGGAGAGCATGCTGGCGTTAGCCTCAATTCAGGTCAGGCAGCTCGTGTGAGTCTATATACCTGCAATAGGGTCAGCCCTCTGTTACACCCACATCACTTGCGGTAGCGAAATGCAGTGGTAACGTTGCTGTCGTAAATCTTGAACGGTTGGTCCTGACATGTCTGCCAGACTTTCCACTAGCTCCCACATGACGTACTGGCTTGTGGTGACGCCAGGAGCCTACGATACTAATGGAACTAAGGACTCAGTCGGAATGGAGAAACGACTGACATTAGTACCTAATGGAACTAAGGTCTAGATACATGTCAGTAAATGGTACTGTAGCATATAGTGAGCTCGTGCATACCTCGGTCGGAATGGAGAAACGACTGAGGGTGCAGTGGGAAATGAGATACAGTATTAAGGAGAAGCGGAGCTGTCATATACTAATATGTTGGGTAGGCAACAAGGGATTGATGCTGTCATAGTGAAACAGAGAGCTATGATGTATGGAGATCGTACCATAATCAGCAGATACTACAATGGGCAGGGGAATAGTGGCATCATGTAAGCCTGCCGCTTTGAAGCTCTACTGAATCCATACACCTGTAGGCATTCTGCTATCGCCACCCTGCTCCCAGCATTGGCCAGCAGCCAGAAGAACTACTGAGACAAGAACTACTTGTTGAAATTTTATTCTATTCATTTCATTCCTCTTCACTCCCTTTTTTTTTTCTCTCATTCCTTTTCATGCCTCTGGGCCATTCATTCCTTGAGACCTTTTCTTTCCGAGACATACGCCGACCATTTACTTACATAATCGCGTTGCCCTTTTTGAGTACGGACACTACCACGCCGCACCTCAGTCTTTCGTCCATACGAAACTGAAGTGAGGCCACCATACATTTGTTACATTCATTAACTGAACAGTACCTACAAGGTCTCCTTGTGTATGGGTTAGTTTAGGAGAATGTTCACAGTCTTTTGTCCATACGAAACTGAGGTCTCCTTGTGTATAGTGTGACACCCCCTACAGTGATCCCTCACAAAACTACTCCTACTGCACTAACCACATCATCAAACAGTACACCAATAATCCAGAAAGTGTGTACAGCTATTCTCTGATTCAACCCAGGATGCAAAAGAAGAAGGTCAGGAAAAAGCTCAACTTGCCAGCACCCAAACAATGATTATCAAGAACTTGCACAGTATGTATCCAGAGATAACCCGGAACTTACCAGTGATCTGGCAAATAGACTACCTGCCTTGACATCTGCCATTTAGTGCTGCCTCTCTGCATATGTATTTTTTTTTACTGCCTTAATAGTCATTTACTGTTATTTGAGTATTATTTATAGGTGTTGTATAAAGTACAACTCTTATGTCAAGTGGCTGGATTAGACAGATGCAGAATTGACATTTGAAGATCTCCAGCAACAGATTAAACTAGTATGCTACTTGATATAAATTCCAACTTTTTATTTAGTCTATTATTTAACTATGAAAGGTAATATTGTCCATGATTTTCCATGATTTTCCATATTTTATAGGTAATAAAGAATTAATCCAGCATATGCATTAAGCAACAATATTAAACATAGGTAAACTCTAGAAACCTCTGGGGAACTCTAGAGAGATAAGAATTAAATGGAACTTAGCTTTATCTTATATGGTATGCCCTTGCAGATATCTGGTATTCTAATTTGTGAAAAGATCAAAGGGCTGGTAATGAATCTATTCAGATTTAGATAGAAAAAGGATAAAGAGTGAAAGAAGACAAGTGGTTTTGTTGGTAACTGATATTTAGCCATGGCTTGAACTATTAAAGTCCAGCTTTGGAGGTCAAAAGGGCCAGGATCAAGTGGAAATAAAAAACAAGAAAGAATAGATTTTTTTGATAATTGTACTAAGGTATATGTAGTAATCAGAAGTACAGGATTTATATAGTACTAAGGTAACCAAATAATTAAGTAAGGGGTAGAGATAAGGCAGAAGTCA